>JAPYZU010001936.1:0-15296 GCA_030523005.1 Tryphoninae sp. B BG-2022a
ATATATATTCATCAGTACGTCAATCCGGATGAAATTTTCAAGCCGGTCTCGAGTGTATGAAATTGAAGTTGAAGTTTGAGTGAGCAGCGCAGACACTTTCTACGCGAAACGGCTGGCTCATATACGGGCTTCGAGTGTTCTGATGGATCGCTCGGTGATGCTCCTGTTTGCAGTGTAGATGGCGAGGCGCATATGACTCTCGTCTCGAATGTCACGTTGATGCCATGGTGATAAATCAGTGTGTGGAATGCATTGGTCTTTCAAAATCGTACACTGGAGCACACTCGAAGTATGCTCGCGTCGCGTTCACTTTATTGACGTAATGGAAAAAAGCTCGCTGAATAACGCGCAATCTTCGACCTTGATAAAAAGAAAATTTGAAATACGACAAGCTAAATCAAAATTGTCATTAAATAATCGTTGAAATTATTAAATAAATATTTTTTGAAGCGTTTGATTAAACACATGAGTACGTAAGCAAAGTTTCGTAGATTATTTTTTTTCTAAACAACTTTTATGAACAGAACATTCAAATATGATTAAATCCTCGATTATTCATGAACATATCACGAGTATGGAGACATTTTTTTCACTAAGGGCGTAAAGCACTCTAGAAGGCTTTGTCTAGAACAAATATAGCAATCTTTGGGATTTTTTTTCTCAAAAAAATTAAACAACGTATAAAAATTGGGTAAATAGGTGCTTATTATATAACTATGAAGCACTATTTATAAATTTTATCAGAGCTATACTAAACAAAATGGCTGCTTTCCAGCAGTTTCCCTGCTACAAGTTCAAAGCTACAATAAAGAACCAAAAAATATCGTTATAGTATGATAATAGCTTCGAAATTACGTAGGATTATCTTTTAAAAATTATTTTTTAAAAAAGTGGCCTCTTGAACAAAAATTTCAACAAAACCCCAAAAAAATACACAAAAATTGTTAATAACATTTGAACCATGCAGTATAGAAAAAAATCCTAAGTCTTATCACTTTCCAACGGATTACCATTGAACTTGACGTTTCTGCTCGAGGAACGCGACAGAGGGGTGGAAACGGGGCGAGTTTGAGGGGGGGGGGAGGAGGCTAGACGGTATCTATGGCACAAGTCCTCGATTAATCTTGCTCTACAGATTTATATCTACGAGCCAGCCTGCGTCGTCCGTGTGTCAACCGTGTCGCGTATGAGTGTCGTAGTCTCGGTAAGCACGTCGCAGCATGCGCATATATACCTACCCTCTATGTGGTCCAGCTTCTTTATAACCTTTCATTATATAACCTCGTAGCAGCTGTACCTTTTCGTATAAAAATACGTATCGCAGCCCTCGAATACACATGGACAGAAGAGTTCCCATGTCTCTGAGTTTCTTCACTATTCTGCTAGTGATATACACAACTAGGAATATAATACAGACTTTTGGCAACTTTCTACTAGATTTAGGTATTTACTGAATCGATCTGTTTTACCTCGTTCTTTCATACACACATATGTTTATTTACGATAATAGATTTTTATACACATCATGAAGAATATATACTTATATATAGTAACGTAAAATAGGATTCGCTAATTGC
Organism: Tryphoninae sp. B BG-2022a; assembly: GCA_030523005.1. Taxonomy (NCBI): domain Eukaryota; kingdom Metazoa; phylum Arthropoda; class Insecta; order Hymenoptera; family Ichneumonidae; species Tryphoninae sp. B BG-2022a. The sequence continues at coordinate 1,578 of JAPYZU010001936.1, forward strand.
TAAAGATTTATATGACGAGGGAGAGAAATAAAAGAGGCTTTTAGTAAAAAATTAATTACAATTCCAAATTTATTAATTTCAATATCATCGCTTACGTCATTTAGGATTCATCATTTTTTCGACACATAACAGTTTGCTAGCTTCCCACGGTACATTCGTTCCCTCGATTCATGGGATTTCCAACGGGACACTGAAATGCCCAGCGAATTCTTCCATGTTCGTTAACACTCCCATAATTTCAGGAAGACCGAAATTAACAGTTCGCTGCTTCGGTTAGTTAGTGCTTTGTTTATCACCGCGTGCAAGCTTCACGAACAAATTAAAGCGCAATGAAAGATTTGATCACTTAAAACGATTTAATATTTAGTCCCTGAATTATTTAAATTTAGTATCTTTTTTCTGGAAAAACGACGTGGAATCTTACTATTGTATTTATCAATTTAATGTTTTTAAATAACATGTTTATGATAAACAATTTGTAATATGAGCGATATAATTATGGAATTAATCGTTTTTAAAATAATATGTTTTTAAATAACATTTTTAATAAATAATTGTTCAAAATCGAATTCGATCATATTTTGCTCTGTTGAACGTTCAATTTGTCGGATGAAAAATAACAATGCCAATTCAACTTTATCACTACGCCCATTTCCCCATATTGAGATAAAATCTTCCAAGAAAATAAACTCATACCGCAATCGTAAAAAACAATCCCTTGGTTGGTCTATTTTTATAAAATTGGACAAATTTATTACATTCTCGTGCGAGGGTCGTGGCATGCAACCCTCGTATACATATATATAAATATACATGACTTCCTTCTTCTAAAATTCTTGGGAAGATGGGTGGCGATGCAATTAGTTCTTATTAACAAACGACCCCATTAGTAACGACGACCGCACTAAAATCGAAACACGAACTTATCTCGTCGCTACTCTCGTGCAGAGTACATTTGACAGCACGCTTTATAAAATACAACGTGTGTGTCGAAAATCCTGCACACGTGCTTCCAACTTCCCCCACTCTTTTCCTCTTCTCAGCTTCACTTGCCCACCCTCTCTCTCTCTCTCTCTCTCTCTCTCATCCATCTCTTCCATCTCTTTCTTTTTCATGAATGATATATATTTCACTCCATATGTATCGTCAAATACAAGACACGTGTTTCGTTCACTCCGAGTCGTCGACGCTGTCATCTTCATCGTCATACAGTCGAAGAAAGTTTCTTCTATCGAAACTTTCTTACGATTCTTCATTCTGTTTTTCCTCGTTCTCGTTTATTCCCTCTTCCACGTGTTTGGTTTTTATACAGTCGTCTTTCACGTCGCTATATCTAATCCAACCTCCTCCCCCCCCCCTCCCCGCCACTCTTCCTTCTTCCTAGTCACCCACGTTTCTTCGCTCAGCTCATCGACTCGGATGAAAAGCCACATAATTACGTACGAGCAAAACGACGACAGAGTGGAAGGCGAAAAAAAAACACCGCTCGCTCATTCGGCACCCAAAAAAAACGACGTTGGGACGTTGCCTCGCAGGACGAGGAGGAGGTGACCCTCGAGACATTTGTTTAATTAACCATACTAACGTTTCGTTATTCGTCTCCGTGATAAATGCGAGATGACGCCGAGACGTGACGTTCCGTCGTGAGGGAAACGTATTTGTTTCTCACCCCTTTGTCACCCTCTCCCGGCTCGTCACTCGCAGCCCCTTGGTGGCCGGAAGTAAAGGCGGCAATACTTTGTTTTTATTGATTTTAAATATTTATCTTTTGGTCTTATTCTGGTTTTGTTTTATCACAAGTTTCCTATGGGAAAAAAATGTATAAATATTTATTTTTAATATTGGATGTCTTGTTTACACAAGTGATTTTTGTTGTAATTTTTAACGTCTATCATTAACAATATTTAAAAGCTTCTATACAAAATCTTTTAGCAGTCTCGTGGTTGGCAAATATCGCGAATTTTGAAAAAGTGAGGTATATTAAAATTTGTTATCGCTCGTCACAATTTGCTAAATCTTTCTCATTAATGAAATTTTCAATCAGTTAATTAATTCGTTTGCATCATGATCAACATTCGACTGTGATACAAAAAAATCGTAATTCTCAAAGAATACAAATTTTGTTAACAATTGTTGTTTATTAAATTCTTGTTCCATATATTAAAACAAGTTTAAAGAAAATATTCTTAAAGTCATGTGCATTACTGATAAGAATAAGAACCGATAAAAATATTTAATTTTTTGACCGACTGAACTAGACAGAAGCTTTCAAATATACACATTCACCGTCTCATATCCATCGATATTAAATGAAATTACGATTCATATCCCGATTCGCTATTACCGTCGCGAGGTTACATTTCCGGTTATGACTCTAGCACCAAATTGTGTAAATAGAATTTTTTATCAAAATCTCGTTTGTTTCTGCAAAAACCAAAATAACCTTTTATTACAAAAAAAAATAATCTTTTTAAATCAACGTTATCGACGTTCGATATGTATTCATGCCCATTGGTACAACCAGAATGAACAAAGAAAAACAAAAAAAAACGCGATATATTGTAAAAAATTTGTCCACCGGCAGAATCGCCCCAGATCTGCTTTGCACGGGTTCAAATTCAATCCTCTCAACTGCTCCATATCCATCTCATCCTTTTTCATTCGATTCATTTTGTAAAAACCTGTTATCTCGGTATGAATTCATCGCATACGTGAGATATTTTCATCGAAAGCTGCCTACTCTATTGGAAAATCGTCTGGATTCGGTAATAATTGAGAAATTCCAATTAACGATCCGATAACGCGATCTACACATTTTTTCGTACGTATATATATATATATATATATATATATATATATATATATATTTGTGGAATCAATGGTGCAACGCATGCCAACACGATGTATACATGGCTTCGAGAGGTTCGCCGAATGGGCAAATGACGCCTTGGACATGTATATACATATATATGTGGAATGAGAGAAAATCACCCACAGAAGTTAGCAGGTAGATATTCGGGTGGTCGTATATCAGAGAAAGGTCTCGCCGCGAGAGGGACAAGGAATGTTAGCGAGGAGGCTAAATTACACGATAAATGGGTCCGGGTGTCCTCACTCGCTCGCACCGAATCGCCGAAAGAACGTCCTGGAACAGTCCCACGTCCTCCACACGCGCCTTTTGGCCTCCTCTTTTGCTCCCCTTTGTTCGCGCGAGACATTCGTCCAGCGGTGTTCTATAAAGCGACACTCGGACTCCACGTTTTATCCTTCGGGAATCTCGTTCTCTTCCTTTTTTATTCCCTTTTTTGCTTTTTTCACCCCCACTTTCGACCCTTACGGGCGAATCGGCCGTGGATATTTTTACCTTAATTGACCGAAACTCGCGCGATTTCCGCGAATTAGATCGCTCGAGCGAAACGGCCCGAGACAACACGCGTATTTCATTCGTATCGAGGGCTGTCTTCGATAATTGGATCGAGCGAGAGAAATATCGCTAATTGTGAAAGATTAATTAATCGATCGATTGAAAGAAAACAGACACACAATTGTGGTTTTTTAAAAATTCATTTACGTTTGTTTCGTTGAAATATTTTTTAAATTCCGGTTAGACACAGTACGAGAAGTGAGTTGAGCGTTAAAATCGAATAAATTAATGATCTTCGCGCATTAAATCATTACTTAATTAACGCTCTCCTTCTTTCGATTCATTAGTTCAATTAAATGACACGAGTGCGACCAAACGTGTTCGTAAAAATTGAACAAAAAAATAAATGCATTTATTCGAGGCCACCGGTGGAATTCATAGGCGATGAGGAAACTCGTAAATATATCGTCTCATGTCATAAATAATAATTCGAGGGTTGCTTATAGCAGGGCGCGGCGCACGTCGCGTCCCTATCGCTCCTTTTTTTACCAGCCAAGGCGAGATATTTATACCATACATATATACAGGGTGTCCTTTTTATGTCTGCCACTCGAAATAACTCGATAATTATCGACGACAGAAAAAAATTTTTCAAACATTTGAACTTGATTCATCGATACTGACCTCAAATGACCTTGAATGATGTTGACCCCAAAATGTTTTTTACACGGGTTGAGGTGCTCTGCAAGATAGTTGAAACTAAAATATACCATTCCATTGAAAAAAGTGAAGGTGACCTTCACTGTGCGCAAACGCGTCCATCGAAATTTAAAACGATGGTCGAATTCCATAGCCTCTTTCGCAACCCACAAATTTTCTTTGAAACATTATTCTGTAGAGTCAATAATTACCGAGTTATTTCAGGTGGCGGAGATAAAGAGCACACCCTGTATATAAATGTCGTGTGGAAGGAAAACGAGGTGATACGATATATATATATACCTAACTAGTGTCCAAATAAATTACGCCCTAACGATCCGAAGGCGTCCTTTATGACTTGCCAGGGGCATACGTTATACCAGTTTGTTAGGGCGGATTATTATATATTTATTTATTTATTTTTTTGGTCAAGAGACAGATCGAGCTCCATTTGATGTACGTCCACCTATAGATATATATGTACCGTATCATTGCGCGTATCATTGCGTGAAATATATTTAAGTGCCTTCGCGGTAATTCAATCGAGAAGGATTGCACGCTTTTCGAACGTGTCCGCAATGAATCTTTCCGCAATTTTTTTTTTCTGGTCAAATTTAAACCTCGAAGTATCGACTGTCCTCACGTACTTTTTCCACCTTCGTTATAAATGATAACGAAACTCTTAACGTTCATTCGTTTATTTATTTATAAGATCGTAGGGATTGTTCTGTGCATTCATTTTTAACGATTTATCTAAAGGAAAGTGAAAACGTTGGCAAGAATGATAAAAATTCATAATTTGTCAATAATTTGCAAACGAATAACGGGCGTTTATCCATATTTTGTTTATTAATTAATAAATCAATTAATCAATATACAATGTTCCATAAATAATTAAAAACGAAAGATAGTAATATCGATTTTTCTTTCGATATATTTCCGAATGTTGACTAACGCGTGTAATAAACGTTACGGTATAATGTGCGGCGATAGCGTGCGACCCGGTTAGGGTGAGATTCTCAGCACCAACGATTTTCGTTCGATTAACATAACAGCGACGATAATCCTCCGCTTCAGTCTCACGTGACTACATTTATATATACGACAGGCCCGCAAGATGTGGACACTTTATAAAACAGGAAAAATTTTTTTTTTAAATATAATATAAAAATAGCCTTACCGACTGTTCCTGGTACGAAAAAGTTCTATCGAATGATCATTTCCAGTTTTCCGGCGGCTGCTAATCCCACAAAAAATCCACCGATGTCTCTTTCGCTTTCCAACGGATTACCATTGAACTTGACGTTGCTGTTCGAAGAGCAAGTCGGTGGGCAGGGGGGAGGGGAGGGGAGGGCTGAGAGTGGGCTAGACCGTATCCATCGTACAAGTCCTCGATTAATCTTGCTCTACAGATTTATATCCATGAGAGGCAGCGTGTGTCGTCCGTGTATCAAACGTGTCGCGTATAAGTGTCGTATCCTCGGTAGGCGCGTCGCAGCACGCGCATACATACCCTATATGTGGTCCAGCTTCTTTATAGCCTTTCATTATGTAGCCTCGGAGCAGCTGTGTTCGTATAAAAAGACGCGTCACACCCCTCGGGTGCACACAGCGAGAGAGGCGGGAGTTCCCATGTCTCGGGGTTTCTTGGTGTCGTCGCACCACCAATGAAACACACACCTATCTATATAATACGGTGACGTACCTTGGTCGAGGAAGGTAACGTTTACCGGAGTGTTGCGACCTCTGGTGGAGTTGTTTCGAAACGTCGCCGCAAGATACTATTGAGATAGCAAGAAGATTCTTCGTTGTATCAAACTAGTGCATTGTTTCTTGTTCCATCGTAAATCGCTTTTTCGGCACCGCGTTTTGCCTATTTGATGTCTAAAATTTATATCTATTATTATCTGGGCTGTCACCGCTAGTCGCCGTGAGGTTAAGATGTCTAAGTAAAGAAACGATTATCTATAGATAAGCAGCCTAAAAGATGCAGTTATGTGTGACAATAATAAAATAAATATGTTTATTATTATCTAGACGTATTCAAATATATATATATATATATATATATATATATATATATATATATATATTGTTTATATGGACCATTGCTCGAAATAGTAGTGTGAGTTTGGACTTCATAGATTTAGTCGTTACTCAGAATTCATTCACTTTTGTTTGATCTTTTTTGAATCCCACTATGACTCATTGCCTCAATCAGTGTTAGTCATTGCTTTCAAATATAGATATTTATATCAAGTTTTTAGTAAGAATATTATGCTTTAGATACAAATCCAGAAGAATAGTAAAAACGAAAATATAAAAAATATGAATAACTAATTTTAGCCTAGAGTCCATCTTATCTCTAGTTTATATGAAAATAATTATTTTTGTTTCCTGTTATGCAGTGGTTGATCCATTCGGTAGGTTCTCAGATTGCAGTAGACCATTTTTCTGGTAGAAAATAAATAAATTTCTATTCGTGTATACATATACATATAAATGTGCATCTTATCTCTTTCCAACGTGTATAATCGCAAGACGAATGTGACAGGTGTTCGTTACGATCGAATATCCTTGATACGTCGCTACACGTATCTTCCATCGAGAATTTGCCATATTAAATCCATCACAACCGAAAATAGGAACGGATGTGTCTTCGCGCTCTGGAACATGCGGTTCAAACTTTGTCTTTGCCACGGTCGTAAAAATACTCGAAGAGAGTCCATCGACTTTCTCAGTCTCACTCCCATTTCATCAGATCGAATAGTTGCTTCATCGGAATTGTCCCCTGATATAACCGTACAATTCTCAATTGAACACATCTATCCGCTCGTTTCATTCGGGACAAACAATTATCGTTCCAACCGCAGAACCTCCTTCAATAATACCTGGCAGTGGCATTAACAATCGAGCTTCCGGCCAAGGAGAGAGAGAGAGATAGAGGGAATGACAGAGACCGAGAGAACTTCGATCGTGACGGAGTTGCAGCAACGGCCCCGGCAGCTGCACAGCCTGTCACAGGCTGAATTGGGCGTTTGTCGCAGACGAATGCCCTTCCGATGGGAATAATCGTGCCCATGGATAGAGCAATGGAGAACTCCGAGGGCCCTCGTCCCCACTGGGACACACGAGAGGACGCTCCGTGCGCATGCAGAAGGTTCCTACCATTACTGCCAGGACATCCTGATGATCCTCTCGCATAGTCCAGATTCCCTTGGTATCGTCGTCTTCGTGTCTCTCACTTGGCCCCTCCGCCTTCTCCCACTCCCATCTTGGGCTCACATGGCCCTTCCCCCTCCCACCTCAATCCTCCATCACGCCCTTCATTATGTGCATACATGCATATATACCATATCGTGATTTTCATCGTTGTCTTCGAGAACGCGCGAGCGGTCCACATTCCTCAGGGACATATGACGAAGCTTGTCTCTCTACCTGCATTTTGTAGCATCGGTACACCCGGGGCATTATCAGTCGGTCGATCGGTCGATTCGTGGTCGAGCAATGTTGGTCCCGCACGGTGGTAGGCCTCAGCCAACGCACAGATGGAGCAAGGAGAAGCCAGCAAGGAGACACCCTCTCCATCTCCGCCTCCTCGATCTTTGCCTAATGCTATAGATCAGCGAGCGATTAGAGACTGAGATACTCGAACGATAAGCTCTTTTACCTTAAATACTATTGGGAAAATGTCCGGGGCGGAAACATACGTTCGTGCAGCGGACGAGGATTCGTGAAGGAGAGAGGTTTTTAGCCACGGGGGAAGCCGCCATTTTTAATCCTCCGCAAAGATGATCGCGGCCCACTGGCAAATGCTACGGGGGTATAATACACCCCCGGCACAATCGCTCTTGGTCGAAATCCACACGTACATAGAGACGCGGTTCCTGGCGTTTTCTTTTCGAGCGTCCTCGATCGCGATGTGCAACCTGAGACCGGTGCGCGCAACGGGAAGGTTAGTTATCGGCTGGACGCATCTTCCCTTTCCTCGTCCCGGGGAGCTCTTCTCGTGTCCAGCGAGAACGAGCACGCGGAGACTCTGGTAGCTTTTGCCCACGGGGTATTAGGGATTCGAGGATCTTTTTTTTCGTTTTTTGAGACTTTTTTTCTCATTTATTACTTCTCTCCTTTTTCCGACATCGCGTGGAAGAGAGGCGCTCCTGATGTATCTCGGGCGTGAGTAAGCTCGGATCTGACGCATTACTCCACGAACGGACTCCACCACCATAAACTTTCTCCCGGAATTTTTTTTCCGTTCTTCTGACACATCGGGACTTCGAGATCCTCGAGTTTTACCATTCTGATACAAAGATCTCGTAGATTGTAGGCTTAAGGATTAACCCTTTAAAATGGATAGAGGAGAAGAAGAGGAGAGAGGAGAATGAAAAGAAGAAGAAGAAGGAAAATCTTGGTTCGTTTATTCGACTTTATCGGCTTGTCTACTTTTTCGATCAGCTTTAACGTTCATTGGATATTTGACAAAAAATGATGACAGTCAATTGAAGTTTGTGAAATTAAAAGTTCAACTTGGAATTTATTCGAGTCGAAGAAATTTGGCCAAATATGATCAAAATGAAAAAATATATGGATTCCATATTCATATTATGTTTTACAACCTGTTGACTCTCTACCTCGTATCTCATATTTCTCTCGAACGGTAGCTATAATTCCACAAAAATATATCAATCCACGAACCCGAACTGTTTCGGAACGTTTCCTATTCCCCATTGTAAGAAAAATTCATTTTGCACAGAGGCTTTCTATTCCGTGCCAAAGACGAACACGAGCCTTGCACGAGAGAGATCGTTTTTTGGTCGTGGCATTCTGTACGAACCGGCGACGATTGCTTCGCGGCGCACCGCACAATGTGAAATCTCGATCAATTCCTATTCTTCGCCAAGTGGTCTCTTCCGGGACAGTGCGCCGAGCCTCTCATGTATACATCGTTTCCTCCTTCTTCTGTCTCCATTCGCTGTCTCCCCCATCTTTGAAAAAATGTGAAGAAAGAAAAAAACGAGAAACGAAACCATTGAGGACGTACGTTGGTACTTATATATACATATGTATGGAAGAAGGGAGTATAGGACGTGGTGCGCGTGAGGGAGACATCGCGGAGAGAAGCAAAAGCGACAGGAACGCGAGATATAAGCGGTAGAGAGAGGTCCTCTTCGTCGCTATCGTCACCGCATCTCGCCTCGTCCTGTCCGTATTATGTCTCTCGGTATCTCCACCTCGGTTCGCCTCAGCACAGAACTATCTCATTCGCATCTGCGCATGCCCCCTCCCCCTTTCTCATCCAGTTCCTTTCTCCCTCCGCCGTTCGCCATCCCGTTCAACCACAACGCACGTTCACCTTCGGTCTTATCCTCATCCTCGATCCGCCTCCTTTCCTTCCACACTGTTTGCTCCATGAGTATTCTCTCTCTTCCTCTCCCTCTGCCTGTGTGTATTAAAGGGATGCAACGACACGGAGGCGTGTGCCATGTTACATTTGCGTGTATTTGTGCGATGCATCTTTCGGTAGAAGAAGAGAAATTCACATTGAGAGGAATCTAACGTACTGGAGACCGCATAGCACATCGTGACCCTTACTGATGGTGACACACTCTTCGTTTCTATATCCAACATCTGTGGTCTCGTCTCTTTCTCTCGCCCACTCTTCCGCCCTTTATCCACACCGAACTCCAAGAGACTTTCTCTCACTTCCTCGATCGCCCGCTATCTTCAATATTCATCTTCTTCCATGTGTTTCTCTTCTTTCTCGCTGCCGTTTTTTTACTTTTGTCGTTGAAGGCGCGTGGTGCTCGCGCAGGAGACCATATCCTTCCCTCTGCAAACCATCGGTGGGTACTTCGATGAGTGTATATTTACAAGAAGGTCCAACTTCTCGCGATTCAACTCTCTTCTCAATTGTTATTTCCATTTCGAGCCGCCCGCAGCGCTAGGAACTTCATGCAATCAACTCCTTTTCCGGCCCGTCTTCAACGTTCCCGGCTCAGCTGATTTCTGACGTGATTGCACGATGATTGCCCGAACGTGCGCGATGAACTGACAATGAGTCGAAATTGAAACTCTTCCATCTTCCACGATGTTCCACGTTTCGTCGTTCATTTATTTCACGATGATTTTCAAATAAATTGAGGCTTACCCTTTTTACCATCAGTCGGTAACCAAACATTTTCTAAATTAATACGCGCAAATGCCACAATTCTTTGTCCTTTACATCAGCGGCCCAAATTTCCACTTGGGAAAGGAAGGTACTTGTCGACAGATCGGCCGAATCTCGAGGACTCATACTTTAGATAAGTATATGCATGTGCGCGTGCACATGTTGTACGTACTGTTGGCGTGTGCACGCGGTACGTCACACCGCTCAAGCCGGATCCAGTCGGCAGCGGGCCCCTCTGGCTCGTGGAACGGCTAAAAGGCCCTGCGGTTTCTGTCCGTCGCTTTTCTCATCGGTTCTTCAGTAGTCGCGGATCTACCGAACGGAGGAAGAAGGAACGTGTGTGCTCCTTCGGGTCTCTTACGTCCTGTCGCTCTCGTGTCTTATACACCCGGGGACAATCGCAGGGAGCACTCTCGAGAGCCCATAGAGAAAATGTCACCGTTTATGTATGTATGCACATGCTCTTTCCACCGATCGCCCCTACCCCTCTTCCCTGCTCCTCCACCTCATCCACATCCCTCCATCCTTTTATACAGCAGCAGGTCTGTCGAACTTCCTGCGGACCCTCTCTATGTCTTTTCTTTCTCCTTCTTACATTTCTCTCCATCTCCCTCTTTCTCTCTTAGTCTCTCGTTCCATGTCACATGTCTTCCTCTTCTCTTCCTTATACATCCTATCGTCGTGCGCAGACTTATACAACGCTGGCTCGTCGTTCGTCGTATTTCCTCCTCGTCCTCCTTGATGTCCCCTACATACGCATACGTCTTACGTGTATGGGACACTTTACGTAAAGTGGGCTGATTTTCACCCTGGGGCACTTTCCGACGTCGGTTAATCCGTAAACGGTGAGTTTAAGCCGGAATTCGAAAATGAGACCTTGTAACATCTACGAGGAAGTTGATGGGAGGTATATTTATCTCTTACCTCCGGTCGGCACTTTTTTATTAATAAAAAATAGTCAGGCTACCTGGAGACACCGGAAATGCTAAATTTATGTTTCAACGTTTAGATTTAGAGATGTTTTAAATTAACATTAACGAATTAAATACACATTTCCATTTTATTAAGATTGGTTTGTTGTAGCCCTGAAAATAAATGTGCTTTAGCCCTCATCCACGAGCGTTGTTTGTTAATCCAAAATCGTTGTTTGTTAATCCAAAATCAACAACAATTTCAACAATATTTGCGATTAGCATTGAATAATCAAACACCTTGTTTGTCGAACGTTATATATAAGTCGTTTATTCCCACGAACCAATAAACTCTAACGACTAAAAAATAAATGGTATCTATCCCTAGATAGACACTTTACAGAAGAGAGCATTCAGATTCGAAGTCAAACCGCCGTTTGGCTTATTGGAACTCAGAAATGAAAGAGATTTTTTTTTATTGAATCAGAAACGACCATCCAGTTGGCACTTTGCACATAACGCCCCCTATCTCCTCGCCGCGCCAACCGCATTTAACGTTCCCACCGCGTTGATGCCACAAATGAGCTACTTTAAGAGTGGTTTTCTTTAATTTTCTGTTTGAAGTAACACTGTTTTTTTTTCACGGATGAAATTAAACGGTTCTTGACAAAAAAAAATCGTTCCACCAGCGAAAATCGTCCCACTTCGTGCTACGGAGCTGAGAGCGTTATTATAAATATATCGTGGCGCCGAGTCGAATGGAGAACCGAACTGGTATTCATAACTTTTTGCGATTCGACTGCCTGCAGTATACGAGAGAAGCAATCTAGACGCTGTCAAATGGCGTGACTACGAAATCCGGTATATAGGGCCGCATCGTCCTCTTCTGATTTCCTCATGGCTCACGAATTTTCGGGTAGGTATTACACGCTTATGTATATTCCATGTACAAAACGAGATAGACATATATATATATATATATATATATATATATATATATATATATAATTCGCAATATGTACTTCACTTAAGGATATACCAGTCGTGAACGGTCGAGAAGAGGGATAGAAAGGGAGAGAACGAGTCCTCTCGTCGCAAGTATATACGAGTAGTATACAAGGAATATTCGCACGATAGCGCGAGTTCGGCGAAACGGGGATGAAAGGGCGGGAGGGTATAGAGGGGGTTCTATGGTTGCCGCAAGATCCGGACTCGACGTGAAATCGATTGTCGTACGAGCAAACCCCCGGGCTGTGTATTCTATACTATATATATGTATATCGTACAGTGAGCACACAGTGGTGTACATGTGCAGATATAATACATATTGAATTGAGTAGAAAAGGGACACGGTGAGGGTTGTAAAGAAACGAGATTAAAGCAGTTCTCGCAATACGCACGAGTCATGCGGCAATCTACTTTTTGATTAGGTAACGAAATCTAAAAAAAAGGAAAATTAAAGTATTCGGCGTCACCGGAACGACAGCTGCGAACATCCCCTAAAATTCGTAAATTTATATATTCTTTGTTACCCCCCAATCGTCCAACCGCCCAATCGGATCTAAACTCGCAACTACCGAAAACCAAATTTAGAAACAAAAGTTTGAGGGTCTGCAAAAAAGAAATTATTAACTTATGTAGAAAAGTTTGACGAAGTAAAAGATAACAAAGTTGTTATTTCAATGTTATTGTTATTATGAAATTAATAAACGTGTTTTAATAAAAAAATTTGTTGGATGTTAAAATAATTCGCTTTTTAAAAATAATATGTTGCTAATTGCTTACAAAAATTGATTTAATTTAAAGCTTTCTTTCTTTAAAAAATATTTCTATATTTATAGCAACTATTAACATATTTGTAAAGAGAATAAAGGTTTAAATTAAAGCATTTTTATTTGTTCTTTTTATTAAAAGCCTCAATGTAACGAATGTTTTGCTGTTCCCTAGACATTTGTTATATCCAGATTCGAATATATTTCTATCGAACGTATCGACCAATTCGAATACCATCGTTATTTTTGGCACTAGGTTGGTATAATTACTACTAATTTGATGATCGTAATTGCATTTAAGAGACTCGAGACATCTTTGTCGTCTGGAAACCAGACTGAAACATTCAATCGAATCGACGATCTAATTTCAAACTATATAATCTCATGTGGCATATGTATCGAGTAACAGTTAACTTCATTTGAAGTTATAGCGAATGATCAAAATGCCAATCAAATATACAAATTTTAAAAGATTGTTTCTTGATAAAACGTTTCGTTATTCCGGCGAATACTGTTGAAAATGAGCAGAAAAAATGTCTTTGTCTCAAATTGTCTCTTGCGAGTAGCATATTTTTAAAAAACAATATAACTTTCTTGACCCAAAATTATTTTACTTCCTATCTGATTAATTAATTTTTAATGATTATTCTCCACTAAAAATTAGGATATTTTCAATCACTGACATTTAGGTTCCTTGCTAAAGTTATCATTTCTCATCTCTGAAATCAATCAACGAATCCATTCTCTAATTGCTACTTTATACAATACAACATTTCGAAAATCCTACTCAGGAGAATTAACTTT
>JAPYZU010001937.1:0-15000 GCA_030523005.1 Tryphoninae sp. B BG-2022a
GATCTCTCGCGTGCCTTGTATTTACCATTTTTCGTCACTTGGTTCTAGTCCAGAGTCGGAGAATCTAGGACCGTATGGCCGTTCACCCGACTGCTGGGATTATTAAAATGTGGTTTTTTTAGAGTCGTATGTGAGAGGGCTCAGGGCCCTCTCGCCTTGCGAGTAGATTTTACTCCGTGGAGTCGTATGTATTACTCGATCGTCACTCGATCGACCCCTGCGTTCAACTACTCCACAACATGTCGATTGCCCGCTCGCCTACCCATTCACAAGAGATTTGCCTCTCTGTTCACGCGAGTTGGGCGAGCGCGGCTAATAACGGAGATCGCATTGGCCCTGGCGCAACAAACTCTCATTCCCTGAACAGGGATAATACTGCATGCGTATCAGCGGGCACGCTCACATCCTTCCCATCATTCATTCGAAACTTGTCAATAATTTTCTTTGTGTACGAGCTTTGGTGTATTATTAGAGTTTCTCTTTTTCTGTCTCGCTCTATTTGCAGCCCGACGTAGGTAGTGTGGGGGAGAATACTAGCAGCTAGTACTGGTGCGGTTTAAGCGGGTGCGCCCAAGAGGGGTTTCGGTGAAGAACAAGATGAGTATTCGTTACACAGACTTTTATTTTTCAACACAATACACTGACTCTAAGATCACTACTACGGTATACAAGTTTTATTCCGATGAATTATAATTTTTGTACTTAGACTTGTCGTACTCTAAACTATCGTGAATCCTCCGCAGATTCTTATGGCACTATTGGCAAAGCAATGTTGACTTTCGGTGGTGAACCGTTAGTAGTTCAGAGTATAATTGTAACTGATGCTTGTTAGAGAAACTGGCCCTTTTATATCAAAATCTCTATATTCTTAATAAAAGAACAAGGAAATAGAGTGGACAGGAGAGGGGGCTCGATTCCTCCTGAGGCATAACGGTGGGTTAGGCGCGTGCTGTCTTCGAGGGTGATGACTCAGTTCCCCGAAGGTTAAGTTTTGGTGACACCTGTTCATCTTAACTTGGTAATAAGTGTTAAGAGATCTAGGCGTTGGGAGTTGTGTCGCTCTGTAGTAGGGGCACCGTGGAAATTTAGAACCATGGAAACGTGTCGAATGTCTCTTCGTCATGTTAAAGAAGGGGTTTCATATTGTGACTGCGCATGTGTCTTAGAAGGAAGAAAGGAGATCCATGTTTTAATTAGCCAGTTTCGTGCCCTTCTTCTTAGATAATAGAGTTTTCTTTATATCTCGACTGCGCATACGTTTTACCGGAAAGAAGGGGGATCTATGTTCTAATTAGTCAGGTTCGTGCCCTTGGAAATTTTAATGAATCCGATTGATGGGTGGTGTTAAACCTTCAAGTGAAGTAAGCTGGGGCAAGGTTTTAAAAGGCGTAGCGCGGAAGCATTAAGTCTAGTCGTGGTGCAGTGTTTCGTGAAGTGAATAGTGCTTGGATTATAACATCTCTTCCGACCTTCGATCCTGGCAACTGCCACTGGGACCATCGATAAGGGCTACAGTTAGCCGATCCAGCATTTCTTCACCCTACTCCAGTGGACCTGCTCCTCGGGGCCGATGTTTACGGCCAGCTCCTTCTCTTCGAAATCCGGAAGGCGGGACCATCAGCTCCGGTCACTCAACACGCACGTTTTGGCTGGCTGGTCTTTGGTTCAACGGGTACGACACCCACCGAAAACGCCGCATCTCTTCACGTGCAGGTCTCCAATGAGCAGCTCGACCAGCTCCTCAGTCGATTTTAAAGGCAAGAGGAAGAATCTCAGCCGACGGCCAAGCCGTCCACACCAGCTGAGCTCGAGTGTGAACAACACTTCCTGTCGATGCACTCACGGGAGTCCGCGGGGCGGTGCGTCGTGCGGCTGCCGTTCTGGGCACCCAGCTCTGCTCTTGGAAGCCCAGTACGTAGACCTTATTAAGGGGATACCCTTAGCACATGGGGAGTTATCTCCAGGAGAGTTGAGAGTTGAGGGTTCCTGAAGCGCTGCTCGGTGTCCTACGAGAAGCGAGTGAAGCAACCAAGCTCAGGGTAGTGTTCAACGGCTCGTCTCCAACCAGCACTGGTGTGTCACTCAACGATGTGCCCCATACCGGGGCCAACCTGACCTCGCGGACGTTCTGCTCTGGGCTCGAAAGCATCGCTATATTTTTGTTACTGATATCACGAAGATGTCCCGTCAGATTCCAGTTCATGAAGACCATTGGAGGTTCCAGCGGATCTTCTGGACCAACGCTCACGGAAAGGTCATGTCGTATCAGCTCACAACCGTCACTTACGGTATGCGCTCAGCTCCTTTCTTATCTGTGCGTACATTGCTCCACCTCGTCAACGATGAAGGACATCGATTCTCGCTGATTGTGGGACCAATGCTCTAAGGACGATACGTGGACGATATCTGCAGGGGTGCCGACTCCTTGGATTAGCTCATCGAACCCTGCCTGCAGGTTAAGGAGCTCTACTCAGCAGGTGGTTTCACGTTGGCAAAGTAGCAAACGAACCACCCTCTGCTCTATGACACTGCTCACATCGAATGCTCCGGGAACCTTGAGCGTTTATTTGAGGATTCGCGGACCAAGATCTTGGGTCTGCACTGCTGCCGAGCACAGACAAGTTTACCTTTACCACGCGCCTCGCTCCGGCTGGAGCTACTTCCAAACGGACGATATTGTCTGAGTTGGCTCAGCTCTACGACCCGCTTGGGTTCATCGCCACTGTAACCATTCGGGAGAAGGCGCTCGTGGAAGAATTTTGGAGCGAACAGATAGGATGGGATGACGTCATATCCCGGCACTCGGCTCATCGCTGGGAACAGTTCTGCCAGGATCTCAGCGAACTATCCTTGGAAATAGATAGATCCGCCGATGCAACCCAGCTGGCCATGGCCGCCGTTGTCTACTTTCGAGTTCTTGCCGAGAGGGAGGAACCTCGGACGGTGTTCGTTTGCTCAAAGAAACGCGTCGCACCCCTTAAAGGGCTCACCATCCCGCGGCTCGAGCTCTCTGCTGCTGTGCTCCTCGTCAAACTGGTTCAGTATGTTCAACGCCTGTTCGACTTAGGCGCTGCTCCCACTCTGCTCTGGACCGACTCGGTCATAACTCTGGCCAAGATCCGCTCCCACCCTTCGCGGTGGATGGAGTTCGTGAGCAATCGAGTGCAGCGCATTCAGGAGTTAGCTGCGGAGTGGCGGATTTGGTTCCTGGCAAGGAGAATCCAGCAGATTGTGCCTCCACCGGACTCACTGAAGCCCAGCTCCGCTCGTACCACCTTTGGTGGACGGGACCGACGTGGCTCAGCTTGGACGCTCGCCAGTGGTCATGCATCGAACCTAGCCTGGGCAACATAATCGACTTACATTAGAAGAGAAACCCGGGACGATGCTCGCGGTCACCACGACTACCCGAGCAGTATGGGAACTGTCGGAGAAGTACTCTTCGTTCGACCGCCTGCTCCGCGTGACGGCAGTTTGCCAACGCGCCGTAGTGCGGTTTCGGCGGAAGTCCGGCTCTTCGCTAACCACGCTCTTGACATCGGGAGACTTTGACACTGCGCTACTGAATCCAGGCCACCCTAGGAACGTACTTCGCCGATGAACTGAGAGCGTTATCGCGGGGGGAGTCACTCCGCGGGTCACATTCTTTGGCGCGGCTCACACCCTTCGTCGATCGTCGAGGACTGCTTCGCGTAGGAGGTGGGCTAGCTCTAGCACCGCTTGGATACGAGGCCAAGCATCGAGTCATCCTCCCTAGAGAAGCGGTGCTCTCTCGGCTCATCATCAAAGACGCCCACCTCCGAACACTTCATGGGGGTACTTAGCTCACGCTCGCTCACCTCCGACAGGGATATTGGGTGATGGGAGGACGAGCGCCGGTGCGTGCTTTCGTGCGGCAGTGCGTCACGTGTACGAGGCATCGCGGCATGCGAGCGCAGCAGCTAATAGGACAACTTCCATTGGCTCGGCTCACCCCAGGGAGGGCATTCACCCGAACCGTCATCGACTGCGCCGGACCGGTGACTCTATGAGCTTGGAAGGGGCGCGGGCACAAAGCATATAAGGGTTGGCTCGCGATCTTCATATGTATGGCTACATCAGCAGTACATCTAGAAGTAATCTCGGATTATTCATCCAGAGGCTTTCTGGTGGCCTACAGGCGCTTCGCGGCTTGACGAAGCCATTGTCGGCATCTATATTCCGACTGTGGGACCACCTTCGTAGGCGCCGACAAAGCTCTGTGTCAACTGTTTTCGTCCGTCTCGTCGGAACCGCATCAACTAGCTCGGCCCGCGATCAACGATAGCACGCAATGGTCGTTCAAGCCTCCCAGTGCGCCACACTTTGGAGGAAAATGGGAGGCGGCATTGAAGTCCGTGAAGTTCCATCTCGCCAGGACTTTCGACGATTTCACGCCCATGTTTGAAGAACTTTCAACACTGCTTGCTCAGATCGAAGCTGTTCTTAATTCTAGACTCTTAAAGCCGCTCTGGGACGACCTGAACGACGTCTCGGCTCTTACCCCAGGACACTTCCTGGTCGCCGAAGCTCTGACAACGATTCCGGAACCTTTGCTGGAAGATGAGGAGATCACTAGATCGGCCAGATGGCAGCTCCTGCAACAAAAGCTGCAGTCCTTTTGCCGGAGATGGTCGAGAGGATATCTTCAGCAATTTCAAGCTACGTCAAAGGGACAGCGTCCTCAGCACAACATCACGCTCGGCTCCTTGGTTCTTCTCAGCGACGAACGCTTACCACCTACAAAATGGGCTCACACGAGAGGGGACATTCAAAACTGCCGAAACGATGCTCAAGTGACCCATTGACCCATTGTCAAGCTTGTGCCTCTTCCCATACCGCAGCACGTGGACGACTAAGTGGCTCTCGGAACTGCGCGTAATCAACTTTGTGGAAGGATATGTCAGTCACTTTGGCTGGCGGTGGAGAACAATGTTCCGGCGACGGCCGGTAACGCGCAGCTCGTCGCTCAGCTCGACATGAAGCCAGTACGTCCATCTACCGATGGGCATAGTTCACCCATAGATGGACCTCGGATCAATCGATCGAAGTGACACCTTCGCCGGCTCTCCGCGTGGCCACCCGGAAGCCGCCTCGAGAGATTCATTGTGTTCCGGTAATTGCTTGCGCACACATCGAGAAGCAGTATATGTCAATCAGTGAATTTTCAGTTATAACGATACGGCTCTACATGGTTAACTCATACGACTAGTACTCGGCTCTAAATCCTTAAAATTGTTATTATATCGACCTTTGCTATTCTTTAAGTGTTAACCCCAACGACGATTTCGGCTTGACCCTGGCATTGTAAGATTGGACAGTGGAATAAACATATTTTTTTTAATAAAACGCACGCTCAGTACTCTGCTCGTTCCGTGCGATATTCTTACATTCAATCTCCTTCCTCAACCCAGATAAGTGCGCGAACGCCGACAAATATACTTGAATCGCCAATCATACTTAACCGATTTACTATATAGTTTAGAGTTTTTTTTAATTAGCTGCGACTATGCCATCATCAACAAATAATGCTAAATATACTGGTTCACAGTCAATATCATCAGTAAACACACGTGGATCGGTATCGCATTCGATGAACTTGAACTCGTTCAGAAATTGCATGAACCTTCGGTTTCAGCACCTTGGACATTGTTTGAGTCCATATAGCGATTTTTATAGTTTACACACCACGTTGTTTACTGTGCCATTTCTTAAAGTTTCTTTCTCCTTGAGTCCCTCCGGTATTTCCATATAAATTGTTTTCTCCAATTGCCCGTAGAGAAAAGTTGTTTGTGCGCCGAATTGAATTAATTCGAAATTATTCTTCGTGACTACGGCGAGAAATATCGCAGCGCGTCGTGACGTGTTATCGGAGTAAACATCTCTGTGCAGTCAATTCCGTGCTTCTGCATGAACCCTCGTGCGCACATTCTTGCTTTGTATCATCTCACTTTTCCTTTTTGTTCTTCTTTTATTCGAAAAACCCACTTCGAGTCGTGTGTTCATCTTCGACGTTCTTGGGATGAGTGACCATGTTGAGTTTTCCTCGTGTGCCGCCAGCTCTTCTTCGATTGGTTTATTCCACTCCTCAGCATCGTTTCCCCTTTTTACTTCTTCATATGAGTTCGGAGTGATGTATTCTGCCACGTCGATTGCGTATATCACGGGAGTCCGTAGCGATCTTCGATCTCTCAGATGGTGCGCGCTTTGTTGAAGTTGTCTCGCTTCCTCTTCCTCCGCTTCTTATATTCTTTTTCCTCTTCTTCCTCTTCTCTTTCTTCTTTTTCTTCGTTCTTAATTGTAGGGAGAGTCAGCTCAGCATCACTGTGTTGGTCTTCTGAATCTTGAAAATTTGGTTTTACTTTTTCGACTCGCTCGCGAAAAGCCACACCTCTTGACGCGCTCACTTGTTTCGATGTTGGATCATGTAAGCGATAGTTCGCGGAGTCACCTTCATACTCGACCAAGATAGTCTTTCGTGCACGTGCGTCAACTTTTTGCGTAAATTGCCTCGGTATATAGATGTACGCTTCCGTGCCAAGAATTTGCAAATGTCGTACATCTGGGACTTTTCCAATCCACCTCTCGCAGAGTGTGACTTCATTTTCCGACCACACGGTTCTGTTCAGAACATACACTACCGCATTAATCACTTCTGCCCAGAGAGTCCAGATTTCCGATTTTGTTGGGGCGTGAACATTCCTCGTTCCGTGGGGCACTTGTTTATGTTCTGATTACAGAATTCAAGTCCGTTGTCCAATTTCAGGACCTTTACTGAGCGACCGTATTTGTTTGTTATCATTTTCTCGAACTCCTTGAATTTCCCGAATACGTCAGACTTCTGTCGCAAGAAAACACACGTACCGGTACCCGCTCGCATCATCCTTGAATGTAAGAAAATATTTCAAACCATGGAGAGATTCTACTGACATGGGTCCACATACATCGGTATGAATGAGCTCACCAAGTTTTGGCGTTGACCTTTTCTTTTTTGCTTTAAACGGCAATCTGTATGCCTTCCCGAACTGGCATGAATCACAATACAGTTCCCTTTTTTTCATTAGCGGTATACCGCTCACGCGGCCCTTTTTTCAGTTCGTATATAGCGCGCTCACCCACATGGCCTAGTCTTTCGTGCCACACACGCAAGTTTGGCACGAAACGAACAGAACACGTCGTTGTTATGTTTGACTCCTGATGCGATTATTCTACTACCGCGAAGAAAACTCACGCACTTAATTCGGAATCTCACGTCAATACCTTTGCTCGTGCATATACCCACTGAGAGAAGATTTGTCGGAATTTTCGGTATAAGCAGTACGTTTTCAATTCAACCGTCTTACCAAACACCATCTACCACCTTCCGTATATGCACCGTTCCATCGCCGATAATTTCGTATTGTCCGTTATCACCAAGTGCTATCACATCACCTGTTACGTTTTCCCGATAGTCGGTAAGCCACTCGCGTCGATACGTTACGTGCCTTGACGCCCCACTGTCGGTAAGTCACGACTCATTTTGGCTGGCCGTGAGTAATTCTCTTTCTTGGTCACTCGTGAACTCTCTTTCACCAGCGCCATTTACCGGTGCACGCTTTCCCGCCTTTTCTTCGGCCACTAGCACACAATCATCGTGGGTATTATTTTTCCGTCCGTTTGCGATCACCGCCCCTCTTTCTCCGATATCTGTACGTTGAAGGGAGATCACCACTCATTCTTTAACTATCACTTTCACATTCGTATGGGAAATGTCCCTTTTTGTGACACCAGTAGCACCCGATTTCACTTTTTGATTTTCGAGGTTTTCCTTTGTTTCTCGCAAACTTGGTCGCCACCAATGCAGTCGCTGCATTTCCGTCTTCGCTAAGTCGCGGGTCTTCACGAATCAGTCTCTCGTAAAGATAGTTTAATGTCTGTTACGCCGGCTCGACACTTTCCCATGCAGCTCGCAGTAGGTTGAACTTGGGCGTTAGACCAGCCAATATTTTCGCCTTTACTATATCATCGTCCACTGTTACACCGATATCTCGCAGCTGTCTCGCCATATTCATCAACATCGATACATGTTTTACTGCAGTATCATCTGCACTCGTCTTGTGCTCTTGAAAATTTTGCACGAAGCCGATTTTATTTATTGCAGACTTCTGCTCATGCACTCGACACAATTTCTCCCACATTACTTCCGCACTTGTGCAAATCAGTATGTTACTTTCCTGTTGCTCTTCGAGCGTCGAGACGATTAGAAATTATGCCTTCACATTATCGCGCTGCCATTGCTTCACCGCGTCCTCGTGGCCCTCGGCGACCTGTGGCCTCGTTCTAGTACCATCCACCACGTCTTGTATGTCGTTCGCCACTAATAACGAGCTTATAGACCTTCCCCATCTTCGGAAATTTGACCCGTTAACAAATTACGATTTTTGCAACGCTGCACAGTTAGAGTCTCAACGTTGGACTGAGCAGACTGCGGAGCACTGCTGCACACATGCAGCGTACAAGGAACTCGTTGCTTTTGCAGCAAAATACGCTACAAAAGTACCAGGCGCTACATAGCACTGCATTATCCAAAACACACCCATTTTCTGCGGCATAAATAAACTGTCTGTAAATAATGATAAATTGTATATTTTTAAAATCGACGACTATTTATAAAAATTTAATTCCGTTTAGTGCTTAGAAAATGAGCTCCTGTTCATGAAAGAGAAATTGTGCAGACGTGAGCCAATACATGGAGAAAAGTATATTTCTTAAGGTATTATCCTCGATATTATCAAATCGTAATTTTATTTTATTTATGCCATAAGTGAGTGACATTCAATTTTTCATATTTACAATATTTCACTCCGGTACGATAAAGGACGTTTTGCGCACGCATTGCATGCGTAAAGCATCCATTTTTGCACATGATAAAATAAAAGTACATCCGATACTTGTTACGGTCCGGGAGACTCGTAAGAGAGAAATAATATATAAAATAGTTTTGCAGTAGCAAAACTGTTTAAATGATTTATTTATGATGAACGTAATACAGAGATGGAGTTTGTAGACAACAAGTTTATATACGGAGCGACTAAAGTTAAAGGTCAGAAGGTCGGCTCTAGAGTGACGGATTTTTGTGCGGATGCACTGACTAAAATAACATTCATGGTAGCAGATGGTGGGAGAATTTTAAGGGTAGGTTTAAGAAGGAAAGGTGCTATTTCCTGTGATAGTGATAAGGACCAAAGGTCTAGGTTCGGTGACAAGGGATCTACGTATTTCTTTATTGATATTGGTAACGACAAAGGGCCCGCTTAGTAACACATGATTAGGCTATTTGTTAAACGATAATGATAAGGGTGATAGATTACTCTTAGGCGTTCGCTTTAGGTACAAAGTGTGGAAACATATAGTAGTTTTATCATAAGATACTACATGAAAAAAATTACTGATCTTGTGTGATTATGACACTCATTAGAAACAGTTTTTTAGTACTCGTAAATAATTTTACGCCTGTCAGTTTCAGCTTACGTTCGACACTTTATTACGAAATTGTAACAGAGAGAAAAATTTAATATGCAACTCCAAGATCAATTTCACTTTTTGCATATATTATTCCTCTGTATTATCCTTTTTTCCCAGCCCATCGAAAATAATTGACGACATCTTTCCTCAATTGGAGATTTTACGTTCCTCGGCCCGATCAAATTTCGATGAAGAATTGGGTAATACTGTAAATATCAATGTGTCTCACAACATGGGCTGGAGTAAATGAGGCAATGGCCGAAGTTACGATAGCTTCAGTGGATACGAGGAGTGTTCAAAAAGTAAGGTGCCTTTTCAAATTTCGCGGGCAACGTGCATTCGATTATCGATTTTTTGTTGTTGTTGTGTTGGTAAACATGTACCGAATATATGCTCACAGTTTCAAATACATAGTATACTTGGTTTGTTCTTGACAGATAAAAAGGTTAGACGTGTTTTGTTGTGCTCGGCGATTTTCTATTATTATAAAAGATGGAGCAAAGAATTTGCATCAAATTTTCTGTAAAAAATGGAATTAAGTACCCTAAAACACTTGAAATAATGACAGTGGTGTACGGTAAGTCTGCTCTCAGTAAAAAAAACTGTTTACAAATGGTACAAATTCTTCTAAGATGGCCGAGAAGATGCCGACGACGAACCTCGCTCTGAACGCCCCAGCTCATCAACAACAGAAGATATTTTCGAAGCTGTGAAGAAAATTGTTTTTGAATATCGCCGAATTACCATAAGAGAAGTTGCTGAGGTTGTTGGCATATCAGTCGACTCGTGCCATGCAATTTTTTCTGATGTTTGAGGCATGAGGCGTGCGTCAGGGAAGTTTGTTCAGAAAGTTTTCAATTTTCATCAAAAGAACCGTCGCATTAGCATCGCTCAGGAGCTCTTGAATGGCCTCAGTGATGATCCTGATTTGCTCAAAAGGGTTATAACTGGTGACGAATCATGGGTATATGGTTATGACGTTAAAAACAAAGCCCAATCGTCCCAATGGAAGAACCCAGGAGAGCCAAAACCGAAAAAAGTACGCCAAGTCCGATCAAATGCCAAAGCTTTGCTGACTGTTTTTTTCGACTACCATTGCGTAGTGCATCGGCAGTTTTTACCTCAAGGTCGTACGGTCAACAAGGAGTGTTACCTTGATGTCATGCCCCGCTTGCGAGAAGCAATAGGAAAAACAAATTCAGAATTGTGGAAAAACAATTCATGGCTTTTGCATCACGATAAGGCACCGACTCATCGTTGCTTGTGAGAGATTTTTTGGCCAAAAACAACACGTCAATCATGCTTCAGCCACCTTATTCACCGAATTTGGTCCCCTGCGACTTTTTTCTATTCCCGCAAATGAAAAGATCTATAAAAGGACGGAGATTTGCAACTATTGATGAAGTAAAAACTGCATCGCTGGGAGAGCTCAAGGCTATACCAAAAAGTGCTCATGCGAAGCGCTTCGATGATTGGAAAAAGCATTGGCACAAGTGCATTGTATCTGAGGGGGGTTACTTTGAAAGGGATAATATAAATATTGATGAATAAATAAATATTGTTTCATAAAAATATAAAGTCACCTTAATTTTTTAACACACTTCGTACGGTGCAATGATTATATTTTTAAGCGGCAAAATTGTCGATTTCGCAACTCGGAATTGCAAATATAAAAAGTGTGATATGGGATACGATAGTACTGATCACAAGTGTAGGAAAAATTCTCAAGGCAGTACAATAGACATGGAGGCCGATGCGGGAACTCAAATAATTAACAGTAGTACAATTCTGAAAGGAAATGGGCTCAGAGTTTGCGCCGTAATCGGCGATGAAGACTTCGACAATAGCATCGATACGTCGAAAAAATCCCGATCGTATTTTACCAAATTTTACCAAAGAGTTATCTATACCAAATGTAGATTCACTTTAAGGAGATGGGACAAAAGAAAGTAATTCCGCGCTTGAAAAAATGTTAGGAAACAGTGTTAATTAGCGGAAATTTCAGACCGCTTCGGTAGTGCAGAGCTCGTAACATTTTACTAAGCACTACCGCTGCCTATCGCTAGATGGCATGGCGTGCGTATGCTACGAAGCCCCAGTATGACACTGGATAAGACGGGCCAAGCACCGAGGCCTCGTTGCGATATCCAGCCGCGTGCGTTTCCCCCGCACCGCCCCGCGGAGGGAATGAGACGAAGCGAAGACAATCGAGTCGCGCGACTAATCTCGCAGCTTTGGTCATGCATATTATGAGAATTGCTGCTTATAAAAACTATTCACAAAATAATATAATTCTTGGAAAAGATATCTGGGTATACATACAAACCCATTCTGCAATATGTATGTATATTGTGACGAATAATTTTTTTGACAACGGGGAAAACACCTTCCACAATCGTCACCTTCGTCCGTCGGTTCCGCGCCCGCGTATCCGCAAGTGCCGACTTGGAGCACCAGTCGAGTTTTGTTTAGCCAGTCTCGACAACCGGCGCAGAACTGGCGATCGCGGGGGGGACTCGCCGCGATCGCACCAACTGGTCATCGGCCAGCACGCAACAACAACCGCGGCAACAACAACAATGACAGCGACGGGACACGGGAACGATGTCACCGAAGACGACGACACGACAAATGTGGCCGATGACCGAAGAGGCTGCTTTTTGTTTGGCCGGAAGCAACGAAACTGGGCTAACCTGGACGCGTTTGCGGGCACACGACGGTGACAGAATTGCTCGGCCGCTCAGTCTATTAGGTTTGGCAGAGAGTCGGGGTCGGCGGACAATGGATACGAGAACGTCAACTCGCACGAACCATAGTCTCAAGCGCGTCACAGGACACGAGAATCATAACCACAACTAAATCTTGATTTTATTATTATTCGGGAACGACACGAGATAGAAAGCAGTGTAAATTAGTATGGTATTACTCTCCGGGAACAACACGAAAACGCAACTTGGCGTCGGACAAGTAAACGTCGAACGACTTATCGAGCTGCCGAAGACCTCGGCTCACCTTCATCGCAGATCCCTCCGACGTTGCTTACCCCGCTTGGACGGAGCGTTGCCGAGAGTATCCGATCAGACCGAGATGCGAAAACACGACGGCAGCGCGGTCGCTGGCACGACACTCGAGAATACGCTGTACGTAAATTATTTTATTTCCTTTGCACAATACGAGAACCCAGGTGTCGTCTTGGAAGACGAACGCGACGTAAAAAATACCAGTATTGCCAACTTGGGGGTTTCCCCCTAAATTTAGGGGAAAGTTAAATGGAAAGAGGGTTTTTTAGTCGGTAAATTTTTACAGGAGGAATTTTGGGGGCGCGGAATTTGAATTTATTTCTAAAAAATAAAAACAAAATATTTTTTATGGAGTTCTGCTTTTCCAAATACGATAGGTGTAAAATTCTGAAAACGAGACCTCTCATTGAATATATGCTATCGTTATCATGACGATAACCAATAGCGTGCAAGCTCAAATAACGAGCTGTGCGTATTCCAATAGCGATCTTGCTATTGTCTGTCATTACACAACAACAAAATAGCGCGTTACAGCATTGGTCAACAGAGACCATGACAAATTGTTTAAGAGAGTGAGAAAAAGATTGAGACTGTTGAACTTACAGTGTCCGAAGTTTGAATCTCATGCGGCGTCGTATTTTGTTATATTATCAAGTAAGTTACATCTATTTTTTTTAATGTAACACGCAATTTAAAAAATCCATCAACAAGTAAGAGTTTGTGCTTAAATTTATCCCAGGATACCGAAAGAAAAGACGAAGCGTTACAATAAAAAATATACGAAAAGTTGGGAGACTGTTCCAGAATTGAAAAGTTTGTAAACATGTTTTTTGATATTTGGAATGAAATATACACACAATATATTGTCTTTCAAGCAAAATATTATTTTTTCCCATTGTTATACTTTGTCCGAGCAAAATAACGACCAAATGTAAACCCATATAATTTTAAATTAAAGTGAAAAGTTAGATTAGGGGAACGATCTTGTTTTAGTTTTCAGTATGCAAGTTTGTTTACATTTGGCTATTGATTTGGAACAGTGCACAATGAATAATTCTAGCCAAATATTGGTTCCTTAAATAAATATTCACTACGGAAAAGGTTTTTCAAAGATTGTAGATCCAGAGAGGGGCCAAGAAATTTGAGATGCTTTCTTAAAAAAGGTAAGTTCGGTCAAATTAGTCAATTTTCAGTGGGCTCCAGTGCAATTCGTGGAATATTTTTCATGCAGAGCTTGATGTGGCAGTGGTTTATTTTTGTTCAGGTGTTGAAGAATAATTATAATTTCTGTTCATCCTTTCTTGTTTGCTTCTCGACATGTGTTCGTTCATCTGTCTTGCTAACGAATCAATGATGAAGATATTTCGATATGAAAATAATAAAAATGTAAACCGTGAAGGGCTTGGGCTGAGTTGAAAAAGTAAACAGTATCATCATGTTTGCTAGTATTATTTTCGCTTGTTTCCATTATTTTATTGACTATGCCATCTAACTGTCATATTGAATGTGATCAATTTCTCAACTTAGCCGAGCATTGACACTACTTATTTTAAATAATTTGATGCTGATATTTTGCACGTTTGATATAGAGGTGGTTGAGGTAAAGGTTTCCCTTCATCAAGGTTACGTAACTTCCTGTGAAATTGTTATGGTCTTTCCAACTAATTGAAGAATGAACTAATGCTTGGCAATTTGTTTTAATTTGCACTGAAAAATATTATTTATTATGAAATGTTATGTTATTTGTATTATAGGTTGGCTAGGATCTGATCCTACTGATTCGTGTTCCGCAACTTGTAGCTAAAAACATAAAAAAACAGTACCGTTGAACAAATCTGCGAAGTCCTGCAAAGTTCTAATTGCGATGTTCAAACCAGTTTTGTCCGAAGAAACGAAGATTGTCGAATTAAAAATTACAACCTTCATCGCAGAGCACAGTTCGATATACGCGGTTGACCACGGGATCGAGATACTGCCACAGCTGGACACCTCGTCACATGTGATTTCAAATCTCAAACTTCGTCGAACTAAATGTACGATGTTGATTAAAAACGTGATCGGTGGTAATGGTCCTTATTTGATTATAATTGATGAGAGCACAGATCTGTCGACGCAAAAAGTTTTGTGTATTATGTTAAGATTTTTTTCTATAAAAAGAAAGGAAGTTGAAACAACTTTCTATAGATTGATAAAAATCATCGATGCTGATGCAAAAAGTATTCACGGTGCAATCAAAACTCAATTGGAATAAGATGGTTTGAGGGTGGATTGGCGCCCATGGCGGGAGTGTAATGGTTGGCAAACACCATTAAATCACGGCTCTCTTTAAACAGGATTTCCCTGTAGGAAATTTAATTTCAATCAACTTCTGTTGTAACAATTTTTCGGATAAAATTGAAAATAAACGTGATAATGCAATCATAACATTTTACTCCCACCTCTTCTCGGGTATAAATCG
>JAPYZU010001938.1:0-16627 GCA_030523005.1 Tryphoninae sp. B BG-2022a
CGAAGTGTTATGTCTGAACATGTAAATTATTGTTATAATAATTTTATCTTTTGCGAAAAAAAAACATAATTATTTGATCTCAAAATAATAACTATCGAACGTGTGAATTATTTCTTCAATAATTATAATTGAAAAATGCAAAATACGATAATTTTTTGTATGCACTATAATTTGACGGCCCTGGTGCGATAATTTGATCGCCCGAGGTTGCCAACCCTGGTCAGAGTAGTGCGTTGGGGACAGTCGTAATAGTGCGTGCGTAGCGATGACGTGAAGTTTTGACGAGCGGGAGCTCTACTTTTTTATTTCGAGACGTTTATATTATGTTCACATGTTCTATCTCTCTTTTGGGAAATTTCTTAAATGTTTAATAAAGTTTATTAGTATGCCAAATAGTAACATCGTATACAACAAGAAATTTCAAGTCATTCGATCCCCTCCTAGCCGCGTGTATACTACATTTATGAGGCATTTCGCACGAAGTCATCCACCCTGAAAGGTGCAAGTCTTTCAATCGTATCGAATTTTTTGGTAATCTATAGTCCTACTGATTGTGACGGCTCAGTAAAAATTTGAAGACTCTAGCTCAAGTGGTTGCCCGGTAATAGGGGTTCAAATTTGATTTTGTTCGAACAGTTCAACGTGATTTTGAAAATATTTTCTGCGTACTTTAAGACTATGTTATTTATCTTTAACACAAATTAATAATTTCATAAAAAATTGTTAAGGTTAATGTTAAAAACGACTTTTTCTCAAAGATCAACTCGTATCATTTATCAAGCTCAAACGTAGCAGCCGCTCGCCTGATAAGTTGTACCGTATCTCGAAAATTAACGCCCGACCCATCTTGGTCATTCCATACTTGTTTGTTCAGAAACAATCTTACTATTTTATGAAAGTTTTTAAAATAACAATCGAAGGAGTCGATGTTTGAGAAAAAGGCGCATTTAACATTAACCTTAACAATTTTTTATGAAATTATTAATTTTATTCAAAATCAACATTTTCTTAAAGCATGCAGAAAATCTTACTAAAATCACTTCGGATTTTTTTTAAATCGGCGTATTTCTCAGGAAGATAAATATCTGGGAATGTAGTCATGTTCCGGCGACGCCGGAATTCGTTTAACACCGCTTGCGCGTCCTTGCCGAAACAAGTCACAATGATCAACATGGTAGAAGTTGAACCCCTATTATACTAGGCAACCACTTGAGCCTGTCTAGAGTCTTCGAATTTTTACGGACGCTTCATTATCAGTAGAACTATCGATCATAAAAATGTCAAGACGCTTGAAAGACTTAAATTTTGTAGGGAGAATTACTTCATGCGAGATGCATCATACAAAATTAATGTACGAATGCAGAAACTTTCATAGGCATGGGCACTACAATTCACCAAATTTTCATCGCAATCGGACGAATGGTATGCGGGAGCTTACCCGTGACAAACAAACAAACATTCTTCCATTTTTATAATTATAATAAGGCTTATACGACGTTGGAACAATGTGTAGATATTTAATATAAAAAGGATTAGTACAGGAAATAGAGGAGCCCGTTACGCTTCATCATAATGCACTTTGGGCCTGGTGTTATTTTATTGTTTAAATAGATTCATTATGACCTACTGAACATAAATATACAAAATGCAACCTAATTAAGTATCCGCACATGCCGCAATTTGCAAAAAACCGTTTTGACCTATATCTCCGTAACCGTGCACTTGAGACTAAAAATGGTTACGATCTTTATTATAGATAATGAAATTTCCTATCTTTACCGTTAAATAATTTTTGTGTATCACTTACCGTTTACGACTTATATGGCTATTACTTTTCTTTTTCTGACTTTTTTTTTATTCCTTCATATCTTTTATAATAATTATTTAAACAATAAACTGCTAGTAACCAAACTTTTAAAGCGACAAATTTTCTACAACTTTTACTTTGAACTTATTTTTATATAATAAAATTAATATTTTTAAAGTGATGACGCGTTCAATGTTGTACTACCGGGTGCAAAGTTAATAAAAACGCGGTATGCATGCAGGTATGTATTATGATGAGGATTCAATAAATATGTAAAAAATACGCGTACTAGTGACAGAATCAGCAATAAATAATTTGCCTTCTTACCTTGAAAAACAGCGACTACCTAGTGAAATATTTTTTTAATTTATATTTTATTTGATATTGTTAAATAGTATTTTACCTCGAATCGTTGCTCGATTATTATCAAATGATTAATCATATACTAATGGCATAAGGAAACAAACAAATAATGAAACTGGAAATTTATTTAAAAACATATGTAATATGTATTTTGGAAAAAGGTACAAAATCACTCATCTTCGATTGTCGTCCGTTTTGCGAGCGGTGAAATTGCCAATATATCCACGTTTTCTTCGTCATTTTCGCCGACATAAAAAGATGCTATCTCCTCCGTTAATTTGTCATTATACAAATCTTCAGAAAATAATATGTACCGATAAAGACCCGTGCAGCGACGACGAAGATCAAGATTTGTAGAAAAGTTGTAGAAATTTTGTCGCTTTAAAAGTTTGGTTACTAGCAGTTTATTGTTTAAATAATTATTAGAAGAGATATGAGCGAATGGAAAAAAGTCAGACAAAGAAAAGTAATATTCAAATAAGTCGTAAACGGTAAGTGATACAAAAGAATTATTTAACGGAAAAGATAGGAAATTTCATTATTTATAATAAAGATCATAACCATTTTTAGTTTCAAGTGCACGGTTAAAGAGATATAGGCCGAAACGGTTTTTTGAAAATGCGGATTCTTAATTAGGTTGCATTTTGTATATGAATTTTGTACTGAATCTATTTAAACAATAAAATAACACCAGCTCCAAAATGCAGAAAAAAATCCTCTATTACCTATACCATATGAATTCTGGGCAGAATGATCTGTAGTTGTGTGGGAGATCATTTTTCAAACAGTGCTTCATGGTAAGTAGGGGTGGGTCCCATGGAGCCTAGACAAGAGGAGACCGAACTGTGGCTTACGGGAATGGTACAGCATTTGTGGAGAGCAGCACTTTCGTTTTTTGCCGGGAGTGGCATCAAATACACCAATATCTATCGGCAAAACACCACTTTTCCTAAAGGTAATCAATGACGCTTCTATGCCCAGTTCGAATTACCCACTAATAGAAGCGTCATTAATTTAATTAAGATTGATATGTAACGTTGCCATTACATACTTTACATTTTGCAAACTGGAAGATTGTCGTGACGATGGTTATGAAATTCAGACTTTTATCTTTAACCGATGGATCATATGGGACAACGATTTGGTTTCGGCTATGACAATTAGATTTTTTCCAGAGGCACAGAAAGTGCTCTCGTCGTTCTCAGCTATTTTAGGATTAAAAACTGTATTACTATACTATACATTTAATTCATTTCAGTTCTACAAAGAAATCACGATAGTAAATGCAAACGAATGCGCAACGTCACAGTTCAGAGTTCAGTTCGACTATACTCAGATTTTCGGAGGCAAGGGATGAATTATCGTAATATTTTGCACGTAAGACTACAAGGAATATCGTACGAATTCACAATTATAAGTGAAACTTGTAAAAATGATTTTGAGAAAATCCTGACTAGACATAATAATAACCCTTTCCTGATAAAGGACCGAATTTGATATAGAGGTATAATAGAGGTATGGAGACCGCGGTCCATTCTGTCGCAATAAATCGCATATATGCACTCACCTATGGTTGGTCTAAAGACCACGCATTGGAAAGTCGCTACTTTGGCACATTCTTCAACAAGACCCTCGGCCGTTGATTTAGTAAAAACGTAGTTGTTCGGCCACTGCCCTCGTATTTTTTTCGCAGCTACCTCGTCCATTTCGTATGAATGGGCAGCATCCATGTCTAATATGTTTGATATCATTTTCATGTCAGCTGGCGGTGGATAAAACTTTTCCACTATGTGTCGTTTATAACAGTGTGAATATGCCGTTGAAACGTATACGAAGACAAGCAGTTTACTGCACTCTTTAGCCAAATCTAGCATGTAACTTGTTCCGATTATATTGATCTTTATTGCAACAATCATTTTTTCATCGAATTTCACATTGGAGGCATTGTGATAGATCAGTGTTGTTTCATTTACGAGCGTGGCTCTGTCTTTCTCAGATAATCCAAGATTTTCCTTCATCAGATCACCCTCGATGGTTAATACTCTAGATTGAAAATTTGGTTTCTCCTCTTTCAATCTCTTGAAGATCTGAAAACATTATAAACATATGGTTCTGACAAACGGTTTTGATATTTATTCTCGTAGCACCGTGGCGAGATACTTGGATATTAATCAATTCGACTGTGCATGTTTTTGGTGTCTGATGCACTGGTCCATTTTATAATGGGACAATAATATATTTCGGGTGGATCGTACGACGAAGTTATCGAGTCCCCATTGTTTGCAATTTCCGGCAGTTTTCAGAAAGTCATAGTGTTTTGATAATTTAATGCCAATTAGGAACACTTTTTCGGATTCACATTTGCGAAAACTGCAACAATAGGTTTGAGCATCTTTTGGCGTGTTAAAGTCTGTGAATTATAATTTATGTTTCGTGCAATATGTGATGAATAGAAAAATGACCATTGTTGCAATGATTTCTATTATCGCCAGCATATGCCAGGATTTATTGTGTTGTCGGAAAACATAATGAAGAAGTGACATGCATTTTTCGATGAACTGTTATATTTTCCCTCCTAGTCGATTCGAGATAAGACGCATAAATCTGTTTCTGGAAAGCGTAAATGCCAAACATGGTCCCCGACTAATATCATATAATAGGTGATTAAGTAGTATGAAATTACGTTGTTTTTCCATTAAAAAACATGTTTTTAAAGTATGAAGGCTAACAAACGATTTATTGAATATAATTGCCGTTGTTTGCGACAACATTTTCCCCAAATTTTGGGAAATTTATGAATTGCATCAAAAAATAATTGTTCCGATTTTTCGTTGATCTATTTTTTAAGCCACTTATTGACTGCTTCAAAAGAATTCAAGTGCTGGTCAGAAAGAACATGCGCCATCGATCTAAATAAGTATCTAGTAGTCCGATGGAGCAATGTCTAGTGAGTGGGAAATAGGGCGGGTGAGGTAGGACGTCGCGTCCAAGAATTTCTAAAATGTTTTTTACCGTTTTTGCGACATATGGCTGAGCATTGTCATGCAGCAAGACAACTTTTCCGTTTCTGGTCGCCCATTCTAGCCGTTTATTCATTTTTGAACGGTTCAAGCCTATCAATTATTCACAATATCGTTCAGCAGTAATTGCTTTTGACCAGGTTTAAAAAACTCATAATACAGAACGCCCTTCTGATACCACCAGATACACAGTAATGCCTTCTTGCCATGAATATTGTGTTTAGCCGTAGGTGTTGATGCTTGACCAGGATCAACCCATGATTTTTTACGTTTAGCGTTGTCAAAGTAGATCCATTTTCCATGTCCGGTTACAATATGATGCAAAAAAAGATTTTCTATTGTAGGAATCTGAAAAACCGACAATGGCGCCACGATGGCTCGAGCATTTCGCCGATCACCACCAGAGCGCGCGCAAGAGGGTTGAGTCAGTTAAGACGCTGACGCCGTGCGAGCAAGTCGAAAAAGCGAGGAAAAAGAGTTTGTAAAGCAGTCTGAATAATAAAGTCTTCTATATATCATTATCGTTAAAAATTATCATGAGTTCGTCCATTAACCGCACGTCCGTTCCAACACCACCAGGAACCAATTTTATCCCATAAATATGGGGGCTCGTCCGGGATAACGCGTGAAGGTATGGCGACAGTTTAGAAAAGTGCGAAAGAAAGACGAAAGACGTAAGACGAAAAAAGAAAGACGAAAGACGAAAGACGTAAGAAGAAAGACGAAAGACGTAAGACGAAAAAAGAAAGACGAAAGACGTAAGAAGAAAGACGAAAGACGTAAGACGAAAAAAGAAAGACGAAAGACGTAAGACGAAAAAAGAAAGACGAAAGACGAAAGACGCATAGACAAAAGACGATAGACGAAGGCGATAGACGAAGAAAGACGAAAGACGTAAGACGAAAGAAGAAAGAAGAACGACGAAAGACGTAAGAACAAAGACGAAAGACGTAAGACGAAAGAAGAAAGACGAAAGACGAAAGACGCATAGACAAAAGACGATAGACGAAGAAAGACGAAAGACAAAAAAAAACGGTTACGACGAAACGACGAGATCGAACGTGTTGAAACGCGGTGGCAACCGCGTGTCGAGCGTACAGTGTAGCGCCGGGGGCGCACAGAGGACACGCAGAGGTCGCGCGAAGCGCGCTCAGTGTAAACACGGGTAAGGACGTTCGAGAAAGTTCTACGAGTGAAAGACAAAGACACTAACAACAAAATGTTAAACTCGAGGAAATGTACGACGAGAACGTTGAAAGAAGCGCTGGCGTCTTTAAACCTATCGACAGTTGGCAATAAGGCAGAGTTGTTGCTACGGTTGTCGAAAGCCGAGGGTTTCGATATGTCGACTCTGGAAGAAGCCGTAGAGCAGCCCGAAACAAATCAAGACGAACACGACGACGAAGGTGCCACTTCGACACAATACATGTTGGATCTGTACAAAAAAGAAAAAGAACTCACCGAACGCGAAGTCGCGTTACTACGACGAGAGCTCGAAATCGCGCACATGAGGCAGGCGAACAACGAGGCTCGAGGCACGACAAGCGAGCAACCGAGGCCCGCGGTGACTTCCAGCCGAACGCTTGTTCACAACGATCAAGGCCCCATGCGCACGAGTCTATCGATGCTCGCAGATCTGCTGAGTTTCTTTGACGGAAACACCGAAGCGTACGAGAGATGGGAGAGACAAGTGCTTTTCCTGAAAGAAGCGTATCGACTAGACGAGGATGCGACGAAAATATTAATCGGGATGAGGCTGAAAGAGAGGGCGTTAGATTGGTTTCACTCTAAGCCCGAGCATATCCAAATGACGACGAACGAACTGTTGCGTGAGCTGCGTGGAATGTTTTTACAACGCTCAAATAGAATCACTGTGAGACGACGTTTTGAGGAGCGTACTTGGAAGAAGACGGAGACGTTCAACGATTATGCACACGAAAAAACAATCTTAGCGAACAAGTTGGGATTGTCGGAGGAAGAGATATTGCAATACATCGTTGACGGTATTCCTGATTCCAACCTGCGCGACGCCGCGCGCATTCACGGATTTACGACGAAAGCAAACCTTCTCCAGGCCTTCGAAGAAATATCGCTGCGCGACCGCAGCGACACGACGGTAAGAGCGGCGAAAAGCGAAAACAAACAAAATGCGACGAAGACACCGGCGAAAAGTGAATCGAACCGATCGAGCGAAAAACGCGAAACAGTGCCAAGTGTGAATAAAAAAGATCGAGCTGTTGCGCAGCGCTGTTTTAATTGTGGTGAGCGAGATCACGTAAGCCCAAAGTGTCCATCGAAAGAATTGGGTCGAAAGTGTTTCAAGTGCGAAAAGTTTGGACATATCGCGGCGGCATGTCCCGGCGCGGGTGAGACGAAGAAAACGTGCGTACTTGCAGATACTTCGACGAAAAACCAAAAGCAAGCGAAACGCGTCGTGGTGAATGGAATGATTGTAGACGCGATTATCGACACTGCGAGCGATATTACGATTATACGCGAAGATCAGTACGTCGAGTTGGGTAAACCGAAGTTCGTAGGTGAACCGACGCCATTCCGTGGCGTTGGAAAAGAAGTAAATAAGACGGCCGGGTTCTTTAACGCGACAATGGAGATTGACGATCACAAATACGAGGTTCGGTTGTACGTGGTCAAAAAAGAATTGTTAGACCACAAACTCCTGATCGGTACCGATTTTCTCGATTGTGTCAAACTTTTCCGAACCCGCGGAATTTGCAAGATTGAACCGTTAGACGATGTGAATGACGAGAGTGCGAGTATGCCCGAAGTTTTGCGAAATCAAGCGATCGAAACGAACGACAGCGACGCAGCTGATTTGTCAAATATTTGTGTGCGCGAAACTCGAGACAAGATTGCGAGTATGATTGAAGAATACAAGCCAGAAAGACGTCGCGAAGTGGGTGTTAGCATGACGATTGTTTTGAAAGACGACGCACCGATATATCAGCGAGCGCGTAGGCTGAGCGAAGCGGAAAAGTGCGAGGTAAACGAACAAATACAAGAGTGGATGACGGACGGGATCGTTCGCGAATTGCATTCCGATTATGCTAGCCCGATCGTCGTAGTTAAGAAAAAAGATGGTTCGAGTCGTTTATGCGTTGATTATCGGTTGTTAAACCAAAAGATTATTAAAGATCGCTACCCCCTCCCGCTTATCGAAGATCAGCTTGATCTGTTACAAAGTGCGAAAGTTTTTATGACACTAGATTTGCGGAATGGATTTTTCCACGTCCAAGTTGAAGAAGCAAGCAGGAAATACACATCGTTTATTGTCCCCGACGGACAATATGAATTTTGCAGAGTTCCGTTCGGACTTTGTAAGTCACCTGCAGTTTTCCAGAAATTCATCAACGCTGTTTTCCGAGAACTGATCAAAGAGCGCGTTGTACTAACATACATGGACGATTTGATAATTCCCTCAAAAGATGATGCGAGTGGAATCGAAAACCTCGAACGCGTGTTTCGAGTTGCGAGCGAAGCGGGTTCGATTTTTAAATGGTCGAAATGTAATTTTCTGCGGCGCGAAGTAGAATTTTTGGGGCATGTGATTGGTCACGGTCAAGTACGACCATCGGAGAGAAAAACTGAAGCCGTGCGTAAATTTCCGGAATTAACAAGCGTCAAGCAAGTCCAAGCGTTTTTGGGACTTACAGGTTATTTTCGAAAGTTTATTCCCAAATATTCTCTGATAGCTCGTCCGCTGACAAATCTTTTGAGAATCGGTGTAGAATTCCGATTTGAAGACGACGAAAAAAATGCTCTCGAGAATTTAAAAATCGCGTTGACAACCCGCCCCGTTTTGAATTTGTACAGGGTGGACGCTGAAACTGAATTGCATACAGACGCGTCAAAACACGGTTATAGCGCGGTACTAATTCAAAAGAATGCAGACGACGACAAGTGGCATCCAGTGTATTTAGCGAGCGGCAAGACGAGCGCAGCTGAGGAAAAGTATTTCAGTTATGAACATGAATGTTTGGCGATCGTAAAATCTCTGAGAAAGTTTCGAGTTTATCTGTTAGGGATAGAATTTAAGATCGTTACCGATTGTCGTGTATTTGCGCTTACGATGAAAAAGAAAGACATTTGCTTGCGCATAGCGCGGTGGGCTTTTTACTTGGAAGATTTTAATTATAAAATCGAACATCGCCCAGGACGAAACATGACTCACGTCGACGCTTTGAGTCGGAATCCGTTGCCTACTTGTCTGCTGATCGACGAACGTGAAGACGGTCTAGCAGCGAGACTGAAGAAAGCGCAGTATGAAGATGAGGAGTTGAAGAAAATTGTCGAAGCCGTCGAGAACGGAGCGAAGACGGGATACGTCATACGCGGAGGAGTTCTCTTCAAAGAAGTTGACGACGACATACGTTTGGTGGTTCCACGATCATTGCGTTCGACTATTATCAAACGTGCTCACGAAAAGGGACACTTTTCGGTAGCCAAGACGGAAGCGATTTTGGTTAAAGATTATTGGATTCCAGGGTTGCGCGAAAAACTAGAAAAGATAATACGGAATTGCGTCGATTGCATCGTAGCAGAGCGTAAACAGGGAAAGCAAGAAGGTTATCTCCACGCTATTGCGAAAGGGATCACGCCACTGGACACCTTCCACATTGACCACCTCGGCCCATTACCATCAACAAAGAAGAGTTACAGGCACATTTTGGTCGTCATTGATGGATTCACGAAATTCACCTGGCTTTACGCAACGAGATCTACGACGGCGCTCGAAGTCATCGATCGTCTAAGCAAGCAAGCTGCAGTTTTTGGCAATCCTCGCCGGATAATATCCGACCGTGGTACCGCGTTTACCGCGAAAGAGTTCGAAGACTATTGCAAGAAAGAAGAGATTGAGCACGTTTTAACGACGATAGGAATACCCAGGGTCAATGGTCAGGTCGAGAGAGTTAATCGGACATTAATTCCTCTGATTTCCAAGTTGACAGCACCGAAAGTAGGAGAGTGGTTTCGATACTTAAGTCTAGCGCAGCAGTATCTGAATACCTCCTTTCATCGCAGCATCGGATCCGCGCCTTTCCAAGTGATGTTTGGAATACGTCCGCGCTTACGAGAAGATGTGTCGCTTCGGGAGATGGTAGAAAAGGAATTTATCACGTCATTCGATGAAGAGCGCGACGAGGTACGATGCCAAGCGAAGGAACGAGTACAAAAAATCCAGGAAGAAAACAAAAGGAGTTACGACAAAAAACGAAAGAAGACGAGAGCGTACAAGGATGGTGACTTGGTCGCTATCAAGAGGACACAGCAGGGTCCAGGGCTGAAATTTGCGTCGAAATTTCTCGGTCCATACGAGATCAGTCGCGTATTGCGCAATGATTGATATCTCGTTCAAAAGGTTGGAGAACACGAGGCCCAAAACAGCCGCCGATCATGTGAAGCCATGGGTTGACTACGCAGATTCGGAGGACGACGCAGGCGACATTAAAGAGCCACATCCGAGGGCGGATGAAGAGATGCAGGACGGCCGAGTGTAGGAATCTGAAAAACCGACAATGGCGCCACGATGGCTCGAGCATTTCGTCGATCACCACCAGAGCGCGCACAAGAGGGTTGAGTCAGTTAAGACGCTGACGCCGTGCGAGCAAGTCGAAAAAGCGAGGAGAAAGAGTTTGTAAAGCAGTCTGAATAATAAAGTCTTCTATATTTCATTATCGTTAAAAATTGTCATGAGTTCGTCCATTAACCGCACGTCCGTTTCAACACCACCAGGAACCAATTTTATCCCATACTATCGAACCTTTGAATCGGGATTTCACAGATGGTTGTTCGGTTTTCCATGTTTTTTTTCTTTCGGTCGACGCGTGTGGAACCCACTCTCCGTCTTTTTGGATCTTCCCCGTGGATTTTAAGCAATCACATATGGCTGCGGAGTAGCATTTAATGATTTTGCAAGCTGTCGTTGTTCGCGTATTGTCTTCGTTCAATAACGCTTGCAGTTCTTCGCCTTCGAACTTTTTTGATGGCCTGCCGCGATCTTCGTTACTGAGATCGAAATCTCCATATTTAAACCGTTGATACCACTACGGTTGACACATTTTTTTGGATGGAACACCATCATTATAAGCCTCTTTAAGTAAACGATGACTTTCAGCAGCCGATTTCTTCAAATTAAATGATAGAAGCAATGCGTGCCGCAAATGTTCTTTTGATGGCTCGTAAACAAACATTTTCAATGACAGTGAAACATTAGTTATTAAGACTTCTAATGTGTATAATTATCTGGATATTATAGCATATTAGACACATACGGACCATGCGGTATCGCTTGCGATAAATACTAGCAGCAGACATGTTTTAATAAAAACGTAATTTTATATTTAATCACCTATTAGAACATTTTCTGCGTCGTTGGCTGTAGATTTATGGAAGCTAAACCGATTATACTCATTTTCCAGTGAATTAAATGTTCAAAATACAACATTATTTTATAACATATGGATTTTTAAAACCATTCTAGTTTAACTCAACAAAAAAATTTACTGTTTAGCCTATTTATGTAGAAACGTTCCACTCATTGTTCGTGGTTGTAAACCTCCGAACTCACTGAATTAGCGATGTTTTTCAGAAAAATAAATATCTTATCACGATTCGAAATCTGAAGCTGTAAAGCTGGAAAAGATTTGAAAGTTCACATGCGTGATAAGTTTAGGTTGCGATGCTCTAACAATACTTCCAATATCGATAGGTGGTTGTTGAGAATTATTTAAGAACGAAGAATCAACATGATGCTTCTTAAGGGGGGAAATCACATTAGGAGGTTCAAAAAATTAATTTTTTTATTGCACAAATCGTTAGCTCGCTATCCAAGAATATGCTGTTAAAATTTTAAACGATTATTTTGCATTTGCGGGAGGTCTAACTGAAAAAGTAATAAACCGATCATTACGAAAATTGATAGTATGATTCAGTGTGATATTCTAAAGTATGTGAATTAACTTTTCAGATGGTTTAGATTTTAAGACTATTTTTTTGCATTAATAGTGAAAAAATAGTGAAATTTGAAGTGAATTTTTCCAATAGCTGCAAAATTTTTCATTATTAGTATAATATTTTAATTATCATTATTTTCACCAACATTGACGGTTGTTCATATTCTTAAAAAATAAATTATTAATGCAAAATAAAAACTTTTTTGACTGCAGATGAAAATTGGAAAGGCTAAACGTGCCGCAATTAAAGAACTCTAGTTACGACCTTGAGCATACATCAGTGCGTAACTTTGTTATTTTTGGCTGAAATTATTCAAATATAATTTAGAAAGGTTGTTCAAAATATGATTGTTCAAATGATGTCAAAATTTGATTGAATTCTAACGAATGCTTCTCATCTAAAAAGAAATGCTAAAAAATCAGTGAAAGTGAGTCTTCTAATTTGATTTTCTCCCTTAAAAGCTTTAAGATGCTTTATTCTATATTTAAATAGTCTTAAGTAACAATAATTTTTATAAATCAAGCTTTATTTTTTTGCCTCCTTATTGAAATTTTCAGAAATTTGGCTTCGTCGATTTTAGCATGAAACAAGAAAATAGATACATCACTAATTCATAGAAAAATCGCTATATTTGATGCGATTATTGTGCGGAAGAATACATAAATCCTCAACTAAGGGTTTGAAATTGAACTTATTGTTTAACGTGAAAAGCATGAATGATCGACGGGGTGATTTATTTGATGAGTGACGGCAGTGAACTGATTTAGGGCTCGATAATGTACGACTCGATGATGCTAATGCAATGAATTACAATATTACAAATTACAAAAATAAGTAAATATGTAATAGAAGTTAAGGCTCTAAAGTCAAGATATCGATAAATGAAAAGAAACTATAAAAATCATTAAAAATTGTATAAATTATGATTCCTTGAAAACGAAATAACTCATCTTACAAAAAAATGTTCACTTCTCGATGCACAAAAAATTTGCTGCTTAATTACTTTTTGGTAAATCAGGTAAATCATTTGGTAGTTCACTTAAAACAAAGCATTATCTTATTGTTCGTCCCAGTTTAAAGAAATTGTCAAAAATACTGTCGACAAAGTCATTAAAAATTTACAGTTAACGCGTACATACGCGCGACACTTGTTCGTTATCTTATAACTTGAGTCATAATTTGTGATATTATTCAAATTTCACTTTACAATTTTATGAACGCGTACGTATATATATGCGCGATTAGCCTTTAGGTCTGTCCGTATAATAGTTGCAATATTACATTAAGTACGACCGTGCATTCGCGCCTATGTATTTACATAAATCAAGTAATAGAGAATAGATATCAAGCACTGTCATGCCACGAATATTGAAAAATATTAATGCAAGTGCGAATGTAATGGCTCGATCGTCAACATCTTGAAGAAAACAGATTATATCGAGTCAATACTAGATTATTTTGAAGCTTCCAAAAATGCACGTTTTTGTCACGTATAGATAAAAGAGCTTAACGTAATATGTGTCGTTTCTGAATGGAAGATTGATGGTCACTTTGAGAGACCATTTTTAAAAGGAAGAGCAGCACTCTGTATCGTTTATTTTTAATTAATGCGTTCACTTTTTATTAATGTTGGAACACCGAGGCGAATCTAGGTAGTGACGTTACGCCTCCCCTTAATGAAAAATGCGTTCTAGAAAATAGAATTCATGGTCAAGTTCAAGGTCACTATTCTTCGATCCTCTCGACATGTTCCAACTTTTGTCTAAAATTGTTCTTTGAAATATTGCGATCTAATTAAAGATATTTTAATGTCTTAACGTAAAAGCGTCACCCTACGTAATATCATCTAATTTTCGAAAAAAAACTTATCCTTACTATTGAAATTACGAATAAATCTACTAGTCTTACTAGTCATATCTTATATTAGCTTACTAGTATATAAATGCGAAAGTATATTTGGATGTTGCTCAATTTCGATATAACGCTCGACCGGATTATAACAAAAATTGGCACACAGATAAACCATGTACCATACTGGAATGGCAGACCGAAACTATATTTTATTTTAACAAATACATACGTAAGATAATTAAGTTTTTATGATCAATATATCAAGCATATATATTATAGATACGAAAAGTGTTTGAAGAAAACCAAGGCTAGTTTTCTTCCAGATAAAAAAAAACGGCACAAAATTAATGTAAACTTCCCAGTCTTAGCGAAGGGGCCGAATAAATGCGTCGACGGACGCCGACAGCTTTTGAGAAATAAGATCTAACTTAAAAGCTAGTGAACAATGTCTATACAAAATTGTCATCACACTATAGGTCACGGGGTTTGTATATAAAACTGTAGTAGTTAAGACTAATATTAACAAAAGGTAATTCAAGTAAATGCAATGGTTGAAACATTCCAAAGAATAACATCGATATAGAGAATTTTTTATCGGTGCCGTTAAAAGATATGTACTGTGACGAACTTATCGTCCCACCGGAGGTGACAGCCTGCAGGGGGTCGCAGGTGCGACCCTGGGCGCTGATGAAGCAACGAACCAAGATCATGGCGAGTAACTCGCGTCGTCGGCTACGTATCCTGGACCAGGGGTCTCTCGGTGGAACACCGCGCCGAGGTCCGTGCGAAACAGCGCCTCGATTTAAGGGGCTCGGCGGGTGCGGCGAGGAAAGCGGTGCTGCATCTTTTAGTGCCTGGTGGCAAAATCTGTGAGCCAACTGCCGAGACACGGGACGCCTGTCCGGCGAGGTGAGCTTCCCCCTTCCCCGTCGCCCGTTCCGAGCTCCAGGGGGAAGGCGCGCGGTGAGGGGGGTGCGTCTCGCTCGCGCCACTCGATGGCCAGCGAGGGGTATGCGGCGCGGGAGAATCGGCGAGAGACTCCAAGGAAGAGAGCACGACGACGTTGCCACGTGGGATAATTCGTCAACCGGCGGTAATAAGGAAAAGAAGGTGGAGAGTGCCTAGGCTATGTACGCGAGCCGGACAACGAGGTACAGAGTTCGACGGACCACCGAAAAGTAAGCAGCAAGTTGCGAGTAGTGAGACCGAAAGTAAAGTAAAACAAAAGTCTTGTAAGTGTCGACGCGTTCCGCGAAAAATACGTAAGCCCAGTCATTGTTCCTAACAGCAAGAAAAAGTAGGCAGGGACGAGGCAGCGAAGTAATTGAAACCGGCGATCTTAATTACACAGAAATTGCATATATTTGCGTTAAGCACGCGTGGTAGAAATACAGTAACAATGGTCAACCAATATTAGGTTTTTTTAGAGAAGCTGCTCGCCCCTTGCCGACTCTCTGCTTTCGCAAAATTCTCGCCGCTACACGAATGCTCTGAATAACCGTGCGCGCATCATAGGCTACCTAATGGTCGAGACGCCGGCGTCGCATATCACGTGCGACCG
The DNA here is from genome assembly GCA_030523005.1 of Tryphoninae sp. B BG-2022a. Taxonomy (NCBI): domain Eukaryota; kingdom Metazoa; phylum Arthropoda; class Insecta; order Hymenoptera; family Ichneumonidae; species Tryphoninae sp. B BG-2022a. The sequence goes on from JAPYZU010001938.1 coordinate 15,575, forward strand.
TTCTCTACCGCGGTCGCACCGTGTTGTTTACGTATTTTATATCGAGTCGCTGTGCCAAGTTTTATGCCCTTTTCCCTATCTGTAAAATTATCCTAGAGTAGTAAGTTTCTCTCGTCGCGTCGATGTTGCCGAAATTAATTATCTATCTTCGAGGTGCTACCTGGCGTAGGAGGGGGTTACCTACCGTTATTTGCGACATAAAGGGTGCTACCTAAAATTACTACCTATCTTCGAGGGGGTTACCTACCGTTATTCGCGAAATAAAGGGTGCTACCTAAAGTTACTATCTCTCGTCGAGGGGGCTACCTATCACTATTCGCGACATAAAGGGTGCTACCTAAAATTACTTTCTATCTTCGAGGGGGTTACCTACCGCTATTCGCGACATAAAGGGTTCTACCTAAGGTTACTATTTATCGTCGAGGGGGCTACCTACCACTCTTCGCTACATAAAGGGTGCTACCTAAAATTACTATCTATCGTCGAGGAGGCTACCTACCGCTATTCGCTACCTAAAGGGTGCTACCTAAAATTCCTATCTATCGTCGAGGGGGCTGCCTACCGTTATTCGCGACCTACAGGGTGATACCTAGAATTACTATCTATTTTCGAGGGGGTTGCCTACCCTTATTCGCTATATACAGGGTGCTCCGTAAAATAAGGCGTTAGTCTGAAAGGGAATCGTGGCGCCGGAGTTATCTCCGTAAGGTTACGTCAAATTCGGCTTTCTTTCGGACGCGCTACCTCCCGATCAGGGGAATAAGTTAATAGCGTGATACGGTTACCTGCCGATAGCGAGAGGGGACGGATAGAAGCACGTCACTCGAATGTTGTACATTTCATCTTGTGTAATCACCCCCCTTCAATAAACCTGTTATACCCGCTGATTGTTAGAAACTTATTAATTACGCTCCCTAACTACCACCATATCCTCCACGTCTACCCCCTCTACCTTCCCGGGGGTGAAGCCGACACCTACCGGGCGCGTCCCCAGGTTGCGGATCGGGGAACGTCCCAACCGGTCTCCGGACCGGCGGACAGGGGTGAAATAAA
>JAPYZU010001939.1:0-14991 GCA_030523005.1 Tryphoninae sp. B BG-2022a
AAGGCGAAGGGGGCACCGAAGAGCCATCTAAAAATATTGATACTTTAACTAAGGAGAAAAGTTTAGTCGCTGTCTCTCTCCTTTCCTCTCGGTCCTCTTGCAACCCCCCTCGTTCTCCGTTTCTCTCTCTCTCTCTCTCTCTCTTCCGTGTCTCCTTTTTTGAGGGTTTTACTCGGGTGCGCGTTTGGCATCCCTCGGCAGCAACGGCTGGTATTGACGGTTCTCCAATTCTATCGCAGACTCGTTCTCTCTCCCTCTTTCATTTCTCTTATGTTAGATATATGGATATATCTATAGCGACGTGTATTGGATCGCGCATTATCGCATATTAGTCATAAAACTTTCGCCGATTCCTCAGCTACCCTTCTCGTTCACCACGCCCCCTCCGCCTGCTCGCCCTCGTCACTCATTCGGTCATCTTTTACTGCGGGCGCATGCGCGACAACTTTATCCCTCCCGCACTCTTTTCTCCCATTTGAAAATAAATTGTCATTCGTGTCAGGACGTCCGCGAGGATTATCGTAGAGCGAAAGGTGAGACACGCGCGGGACAGCGGTGGGAGAGGAAGCGTCGAACGAGACGAAAAGAGAGAAAAAAAGAACGTAAAGATATCTTTCCGAGCGCATTAATCATATCTCTCCATGTATTTTCGCGAGACCCTCTTTTCCCATCTGCCGAATATCATTCGAGAAATCACTCTCGAACCTCCTCCCACTCCTCTGAAAGGTCCCACGCCTGACGACGTACATTTTTCTAACGATTCTTTTTTTTTCTCTTTCTCATCCCTTTCGATATCCACGACAGTGTCTCGTTTCCAAGCCGCGAATTATTCCCGAAACATCCGTGGTAAAAGTTTGCATTTGTTTTTTTCATCTTTTTCTTCCTTTCACCATCTTCCGGGTCCACTCTGTTCGAAATTTGTTGTACGAGACGACGAGCGGTTCGAAGAGAAAAAAGAAAGTTGGTAAAACTATATGATACGTATCAGGCGCATGCGATATTGGCAAATTGGCCTAGATGTGGCACGTAAAGTCTCTTGGCTGTCGGGCATTTCTCCAAGAAAAGAAATGATGTATCAATGGTAGAGGATGTTGGTGAGGTATGAGATGGAAGTGGAAGAGGGATAGACAGACAGAGAGGGAGAACGAGAGGATACGTAGTAGTCGTCTCACCGCGGGCTATTCAATCTTAAAAACAATTTTCCTCGTATCTAAATCATACCGGGCGAACGAGCGAAAAACTCTGGCAACCTATGCGAATAATACCGCGCAGCGGGTGTTATAAATCTCCCGATTTTATACCGTTCACGCACGATGCGCTTTTTCTATTTCTTGCGGAAAGGATTTCGTCACGCTCGAGAATATTTGCGACGATATCGACGCGACCTTCGTAAAGTACGTTTAACTGATAACAATAATATCAACCCCCTTCCACCCTTCTCTCGCTACGAAATCATTACGCGATCGTTACGAACCCCTCCATTCATATTTTTCGTCGTCACGATACGCGAAGCGAATCGATGAAAGAAAAAAAAACTACCCCCCTGCCCTTGACAAAAGTGCGGAAACCATTTGTTCGACTCCATTAACCCGCGTCGGTAGGTCGAATGACAATAAATACCCCCGCGCGCGATAAAAGAAAAGAGCAGATAGGCGTTGCGACAATAACCACGAGGAAGAAGAAGAAGAAAAATAGGGGGAAGAAAAAAAACGAAGTAAAAAGAGCCAGACGTCACATTTACTTCGGGTCGTTGAAAAATTGTGTCGGACGGCTCAACCCCCGGCGTATCAACTCGGTCGCTCGACCGCTCCGATCCGATTCGTGAGCGGAAGAGAATATCCGGATGAGATCGAGGAATACGAAAAAGAAATATCCGAAAAAAATAAAAATAAAGAAACCTCACCCCCAAAGGGGATGGTCGAGGGATGTAAACGTTTCTTCTTCGTGTTATCGGGAGATACTCCCGCCTCTGGAGGAAAAATGTGAGAAAAAAAGAGAGCTGGAGGTTTAGAGACGGGAATGAGAACGTGGCTTGCCGCTCGCCCCGGCTGCGGTTTAATTAAGCAACCGGGGAATTAATCGACGCCAATCGTTAATCAGGGCAGATCAAGTATACTCGTTCTCGGTTCGTGTGTGCGCCGGCCGCGGGCTCAGGGATTTGTCTCACTTCCCTTCTCCTACCTCCTTCCTCCACCCGACAAAACATAGCCAACTCTTTGTCTACCCCGGGTACCCCCTGGCACCCCCAAAATAACTCTCTCTCTCTCTCTCTCTTATCGATCAATAGAGATATAGTCTCGATGGTTCCTCTCTATGTATGTATACATTACCTACGAGCGACTCGACATGAGAATGGGTACACGCCGATTGATCGCGTTAAAACGATGAAAATCATAATTGAACCGACTGGTGAGCAATGTAGGGAGGCGTAAAACCCGAGTATATCGAGGTTAAATCCAATGACATAAATAAATCCAACACATAGTCAATCGGGATCTTTCCTTTACAACGATCGATTATACGTAGGTCGATTTGAACTCGAGCATCGTGTGCACATAATCCAGACGGCTCGGGTGATGTGTTCAGTTTAGGGATGATAGGATACTGTTATCCCCATTACCCCCTCCGCTGTACACTCATGGATTAACTCTTTACCATACAGATATCGTCATTAACGCGGATAGGGATTCTACCCGACTTTTCCATTCCAGGACAAATTGTATCCCTTTAATTATAATCCCGATATATCGCAATTTACGTACCTAAATCTTCGGATTTTTTAGCTTCTCACCGATAAATTCAAACAACACGGTGTTATAATCGTGATATTCGTATTACGCGGGAAATTTCCTATCCTACATTGACCTTAAAAAGGTTTTTTGAACGAAAACAAATTTTTACTCCCAGGTCTTCCCGAAGTCTGGAAAGTGGATTGCGAATATCACCCGATTACGAAATAATTTGTAGACCGGCAAGTGCCGGTCTACAATTTATTTTCCTCCAAAAAGGCTCCAATTGGAGGTTATGGGAGATGGAAATTTTCCGCGCAAAAGAATATCAGCATTTTATTGATGATATTTCAAAAATTCGATTGACACCATTTGTTCAACGAAGCTTCATCGTTTCAACGATTTATCCGCCGCGTTGTGTACATCGACCTTTGGACGATATGATCGACACCACCATCGACTTCGAAACGAGTGGACGGAACGTATTTTGAATTAAAACGGTGGAACGTTCGTTGACCCATCTGGCTACATGGAATTTACCGCGAATATCACCAACACCGCGTCGGCACAATGGGTCGTGAAAATTCGCGTTTGTCGTGGGATTTCCTCCACGTGGAATATTTTATCCGATTCGATTTCTTTCATTTCTACGCGAGTCCCTTGGTTTTTCCTTTCGTATCATCGACGTCCGGCACGGTAATGCCTACGATGCGCATAGGAGGTTTGTTCAATGGAACGGAAGGAAATAGTAGAAGGACGCGAGCCTTTCTGCTTCGTCGAGCTTGCGACGCGATCAAACGCATTTCCAGCGCCACCTACGTCAGTATTCAATCTCGTAATTACGTTGAACAAATTTTTACTAAACGTTATTTTACATCCCTTTTTCATTCCTTCCGATAATTTGAAAATTAGTGAGAAATTCGAGTCAAAGTGGAATTTGTACAGCTACATTTACTTATAAACTTTCTAAGGAATGTCTAGGGAATGTCTAGAGGATGTTCAGGTTCGTTATGTAACGTTCATTCCCATTGTTAACTCTTTTTTCGCCAAATTTCAATTGTTTTGGTCCGACTCTTTGTTCAATCTGGAGGAAAACCTCGCTGGCCACATCCTTCCCCTAGTTTCGAATGGCGGCTAATGGGTCCAGGTGCTCTAATGCTTTTCGGGCACGAATCTACGGATGGAAGTAAATGGAAACGAATCCGTGCGGAAGAGGCGAATAGGAATCCCGTTCGTCCCTCGGCGTGGCTGCTCCCCTCCCTCCTTGTTCGGGGCCTTTCGACCTTTGGTCACTGATTTATATCGCAAAAGGCCACGGAACGTACCATTTACCAGCTGCAACGCATCTTGTATCTCTATATAGTCGTAATCATTGGGCTGTTGTGAAATTCGACGAATGCGGTCTCATCAAAGCTTCCAATACGTACTGACGTTTGGCTCCCGCGGTCGTGCGATTATTGTGGCTTGTTCCGGGGATTGCCGGATAGGCGGAGTAGGCTGTTTCTACTACACGGTAGCTCGGTGGTTTTGTGCCGGTTGAGGTGGCAGCCGGCGATGCAGAGGGGGCGGTACCGTTGCAGAAAATCCCGATCGTTGTAAAGCTCGTTCGATTTCAATGGTCAGCTTTATGTACGACTCTTTCTGGCCGATGCAACAGATCATGTTCTCCGCGGTATGTCGAACGAAACGGTTCGTACACGTTTCTCTATCAATTGGCCGTGGTTCATCTCTGACCCGATGCGCTGAGGCCTACTCGATGCAATTTTTTTCCAAGTCGTAGAGAAAAATTTGTTTTCGAATGAGATATGAAAATAAAAAAATTGTTTAAAGGTAATGAACACTTTCTCGCGTGTGCGAACCTCGTATCCGGAGTTTTAATCAAAAGTGATGAAAATTCATTAGTCAACATTTGTGTTGATCAATTAACGAACGGTGCATCAATTATAAAGGATCGCAAGCCATGTGTGCGCTATTAGCTGAATAAAAATAAGCAAACCGTCGATACAGATAGAGAGGAAGAGAGAAAAAGAGAAAGGGGGATGGACTCGGCTGGAAATGAAAACCAGTCATGCCCGGTGGCACGAACATTTTCCATCAGTTTAATAAAATACTCGCTGATGTTTAATTAAAATTCTTCACTTCAATCGACACCAGTCTGCACATATCAAAAGCTCTGGCTACGTTTTTAGGCATTCACCATATATGAAAAGTGCCTATTAATATTGCCCTCCGTGATTTTTCATCACGTCAGCCGTCTGTCCTCACTCAAAACTCAGCAACGCATCAACGGGTCAAGTTGAAATTGACAGGACAGTTATATTTCACCATAATCTCGGGACCTTTTATGTATGAATCCATTCGGATCTTGTTAGACGTTAAAGTTCTAAAAAGAACAGCTGTTTTTTAACCAAAAACGCTATGTTTGCATCCGTCCATGTCCAGATCTCAGGAATTTGCGAACCAATGTTTACGTAATTTATAGACTTTCTTTATAAGATCTCAAAGAAGTGTCTTCTAGAATTTAAAAACTTTACAAATCTGTTAATCGTGCAATTTCAACAAAAACAGCGCTTTTTTGCAGTTTTTTACCGGTTGCACGGAGACGTGTGATCAAAACTTTCACTTTTTACTTTCATTTCAATACATTTCAAGTTTTCCAAGAATTTCAAGTCGTTTGAACAATCTTAACATAGAATTTTTATAATTTTTCAGCATGTTTGACATAAAAAACATAATTAATTAAAATTGGGAATTACGGTGTGAGTGTCTATTAAAATATCCCTAGGGGACATGTTAATCAACATTCAAAATATATCATGAAAATATAATATACAATCCTTATATTGTAAAGTTGTAAGTGCCTACTAATGTAAATCTAACGAAATTCAGTCATCACTTTTCGAATAATGGCTCTTACTGAAGATATATCAAGAACAAAATACATAGTTCTATATTATCAATTATAATCCACGATAACATAAAAATAACACAATATTTCAATACCTAACAATTCATGTAAATGATCAACCGAACGCGGAGCGCCACTGCTATCTATTATATTTATGTATCGTTTTTTTCATCCCCCGCGCAATATCGAATCACTTCGGTTACAAATAACCCTTTACGCTTGTTGAACTTTTCGCGTACCAGAAATTCAATGTAATTCCTAACAATCCAAAAAAAAAATATATTACTTACGCAAACGTAGATGTTCACGAATTTAATAAAATGATTGAAAAACTAATTGCGTTTCTATTAATTGACTGGAATTCATTTGATCCACTTCCCAGGCAATTTTATTCCATAAATAAAGCAAATTCCAATATAGAATTTTATTTGAGAATGAACATTCCATCAAATATCATGTGTTCGATGCCGTTCGTTATGGATTTGTCAAGGCGATGTTGGAGCTAGCCCTACAATATCATAAATTTTACGTCGTCTATAATATTCCATGGTGTGTCTTGGCGGTCTCGGTGGGTATGCCCGGTTCGGATAGTTTGCCACTCGGAATAATGCTTAGCATTGCTAACTTCTCGGTACGAGAGAGAGTGAGAGAGAGAGAGAGAGAGAGTCTCGAGAAACGCATTTCGCGTCGAAGCCCAGGGAAACATTCATGAATCTCAGCGAAGTCTCAGATTTCCATGTTCCTCGAATATGTCTATATATATCTATGTATATATGTAATAATATAGATATACATGATACTAATACACACGTTCTACCGCGGGTTTCCGACTGGTGTACGCTTCTTCTTCTCCGTGCATGGGGGGATACGTATATATATCCCAGGCCATAAACACTCAGGACGCGTTTCCCGTATTGTTAGAGATACATGGACTAATCCGTGTTGGTGAATGCTACACGAGACCGCGGTACGATTTCCGTATATACTCATGGTCCGTGGAGCTTTCAATCTCCCCTCTTCCCTTATTCCACCCCTTCACTCCTCCCCCTTTAACACTCTCGAGTTCTATAGAGAAGTGCGAGAAAGTCGACAAGTTTCTCGTCGCATCCTTCTGCAACACGAGTCGCGGGGGAAATGGAAACGTGGTTGAGGCAAACGAGGATAGCATTCGTTATGTATACGTATATATAGTTATATATGTATATAAGTATGTACAAGGGAGAGACACAAGCAATACGGATTATTGAAACTTCGCTTTCCTCATGCGAGCTTTCGCCACGTTCTCCCCGTAGAGAGAAGAACCAAGGGGTAGTTGTCTATGGTTCTCTCACCCTCTAGGTTTCTATGTGTGTGAGTCGATGTATGTGTGAGGGAGAGAAAGATAGTGGCAAGCGCGGAGACGCGAAACGCTCGTGAAATCTCCATGCCGAACCTAACGTTCTTGGAATGCGAAATTTCCGACACATTCGTGGACTTCTTGGGAATATGAGAGACTAGAGACACAGAGGGAGAGAGAGGGAGAAGGGGTTGCAGCTCGGTTGAAACGAGAGGAATAAAACCGAAGGGAAGTAAAAAAGCGTCTGGTGTATTTTATTCAAGTTCCAGCACACGTGCGGTTTGATTAGAGACGTCGAAAGAAAAGCTTGCCAATTTTTTGCACTGTTTTGTTTCAGGATTTTCACAAATGGTTTATTAATATCGTAACTTACACTGTAGCATTGTTGACATTTTATTACACCCCAAGGGATTTGTATGGAGCACTCTTGTCACATCGATCAGAATCAAATAATTTTCGATAACGTTGATAAATGTTTATGTTCCACAATTTTTAATAACTTTTACCAATATTTATATCGACGAGACCCAAAATCTCTCAATATCGAGTCACTATGATGTCAAATACAAAGTTCGATCTAGTGCAAAACTTATGCGATGATAACAACGAACAGCCGTCACACCTCCAAGGTTTTCTTTAAATTTGACTCGACTCATCGTCACGTGTTTATCTTCCCCGATAAGACTGATAGACTTTAATATTATCGTTACGTTGTTCGTTCCAAGAGGAAAATGTTATCCCCGTTAGTCACTTGTGACGTTACATCGTCGCGTTACTTGGTAAAAAAAAGTAGCGCAATCGGAAACGAGCAATCTCTTCCAGTTTCCAAACGCTTTTAGGATCGAAATGACGTACAACGGAAGTGCATATCGCGTGATTCTGGTCAGAGGGAAGAACGCAACGAACCCATTCCCCTTGTGGTTCTTGTTGAAATACGTTTTGCCAACGACACGAGTACCTTTATACGATCGACCGTTACTCTCACATATCGAAGAATCAATAATTCGCACATGTATTTCACAAAATAATAGGATTCGTGGCGAGGGGTTGGTCCTTCCGCCGTGAGAAGCACGAACACAAGCCACACGGTAGACTCGATGGAATTGTAACGTCACGCAAATATCCACGGGGGAAACGACAACGTGCAATCTACCCTGGCAATATATAACACTCGGCGCGAGTATTCAGAGTGAGTCGCGTGCAAAGAGAGACGTAATGGACAAAGGCACTCTTCTTATCACTTCCCTCCCGAGAAGAAAACCGTACAGGAAATATTTCGAGTTAGTTCGATCAACGTTGAATTTTAACGAGAAGTAAACTCGAAGAGTCCGAATGGTAAGGGTTGTTTTTTTTCTTGAATGACGCTTGTGAATTTTGGTTACGTGTATGTTCGATGGAAATAAAATTTTCAAATTATTTGCAAAGTGTTTGACTTAGGACTAGTGCATGGGGTTATAGGGGTTAAAAGGGGTTGGTTCAGTCGATATAAGAAAGCTCATAGGTACGTTAGAGGGTTTCGGGCGATGAAAAGACAGGTGACGTCGTCGTCCTCGGTCAGAACGATCGAAGGGAAGTTGCATCTTGCCTGCTTCTCCACCCTTATCTCTCTCTCACATGCACGTAGTTTTTGAGTGTACAGTACGTGAGGAAGAGGTAGAGAGAGAATGGTGGAGAAACCACCGGAGGAGCTGCGATAGCAACAGCAGCTCGTCTCGACGTTTCGCGGTCGTGGATGAAACGGAGGGACTCCGACACGTTTCCATACCGTGCGGGTAGCGACGTCGTAACTCGATTTCAACCCCTTTGCTCTCCAGCTTCTCCAGCTATGGTATGTATACGCTCACTGTCTCTCCTCGTTCCAGAGTGATGACGTGTACGCAACAGAGAGACTTGGGTACTAAAAATGTCGTGGTAGCTCTCCGGTAGATGCACGGAGTGAACGAAAAAGGGAAATAGACAGAGAACAAGATGGGGAATATAGAAAATAGAGAATAAATTGGAAGAGTGGGGTGAGTAAGACTATAGGGCGTTGGGGTAAGAAAGCCAAGTGTCGGGACACTTCGTGACAGTGACGACTTGAATCTAGAGTACATGTGCTGTATAACCTCGATGTCTAGGTCAAAATAATATTTTTCACGCGTTTCAATCTCTGGTAAGGGATGAAAATAATTATTCCTAGACAAAATTCGTCCTTGAGATTCTTACGTTTCACAGCTTTCGTGAAAATTCGTAGTAGATACGTGAGAAATCTTCTACTAAAAACAATAAATGTACATTTACATTACTTTTTTCCAACAAGACTTTCAACTTTTTTTCAATCTGTCCGACTTGATCTTTCTCGATTAAAAATTATGTCGCATCATAAGTATAAAAATCTTGATCCCGAGTGATATATCGACGACAATCTAGAAGAAAATCCGATACGCGAATATTAGCAGCCTGGATAGCTCGGCGAAAGCAACGCTACATATGCGATGTACGTAACACCTAAGCATGCACGTAGGGAAAGTATATGTATAGACACGGTGAATCTCGTCGCAGAACTCTGTAATGGATCCGACGTCGAGAGAGTATAAGCAGGCAAGAGAGGGAGAGGGAAAGAGAGAGAGAGAGAAAGAGAGAGAGAGAGAGAGAGAGAGAGAGATTGGCGTTACCGGTAATTCAATTTCGATAAGTTCACCCGGATGGATTTGATACGGGGGCAAATGGTTTCCTGTGTGCGAGATGCTCCGCTACCGATGTGTGAGAAATCCCGGGCATCGCTGGTGTCGCCATCGTCGTCTGAACCAAGACCGGAGAAGCCAGAGAATAGTTATATGGTACAAGAGATCGCAGGAACTGCCATCCACTATTTTGGCTCTCTCTCCCTCTTTCTCTCTCTCTCTCTCTCGCTCTTTCTCCTTCGTTCTCTGACTCTCTTCACTCTTAACTGGAGCTACCTCGTGGCACTGGCTCGAGTCGACCAAGGCGACGTCGGAAGCCCAATTAATTCCGGGCTCACGACTTCTTCGTCTTGGTGAGCAAATGACACCGGTCACAAGGATCGGCAGAGTCGAGGGTGAGAGACAGAGAGGGAGAGAAAGCCTTTGCATATTTCCTCGTTCTGTCTTCGTTCTCATCCCCTACTCTCGTTCCCTGTCTCACGGTTTCTGTCGAATACTCCTTTGCAAGAAAGCTCGTTCTCCATCTCTCGCTCACTCGTACTTCAGATTATTCTCTTCCTCACAGTTTTCACCCTCCTCTTACCTCAAATCCGCCCTCTAGGTGTACGAAAGCGAGGGGTTGAAACTGGGAGCTCAATTATTTCGTGGAAGCAAATGAAGCCCGACTTTACATAGAACGACTGAGAGGCTAAAAAGAGAAAGGTTCCTCGTGAAGACGTATTCTTATTAATTATATACTCATCCATCGCGGACTTTGTGTACATCGTAATACCTGATATATTTCCAACCCTCCATTCATCCCGATAACAATTTTTCTTCTTTATACAAAATTGTATTCTATATAGCATAATAACGTCATAAAGCTGTTGACAGAAATTATTTTCTCAGATGATTTTCTCGATCGATAAAATATCATACCAATTAAATTCTTTTTCAAACTCAAATTTCTCCAAAAATCAAATTATCTGAAAAAACAAGAATTCGCCCGAATCAACAATTATTTTGTATTATATACAGCTTGTCGTTATATCGTGCAATAGGACGAAATAGGAATTTCACGGGTCCGGAGAGCGAGTCGAGGTTAGAAATTCTCGAGGTCTCACTCTCTCGCTTCGTTAACTTCGTGCGCTTCGGCAACTTCGCCATTATGTCCAAATTGTAGCAATTAACCGCTTGCATTCGCGATCGCTTCGATTCGAAAATATCGCCGCGACGCAAAATATATTTATATATACGATGCGCGCAACTTGATTTTTAATCGAGCGAGAAAAACAGTTGGTCGTGTGATCATTCGCATTAGTTTCGTTCTTTTGCACGAGCTTGACAAAATACGTTGCCGTATTGCGTTACCGCGTGGCGGGCATTATCGTGCATTAAATTCACCGGAGGGTGTATCTTCACGCTTCACCAACACGAAACCCTTCTCACCGATTCGTTCCATTAATTAAGCATTCGTTATTCCCGATAATTTGTTTATAATTGTGCATATCCCAGTGAGTAACATACGTAGAAAGTTCGCTCCGATATTACTAGGGGAAGGAGATTAATATTCTGCAACCCCTAAATATATACGAATATACATATCGCGTATAGGAAATTAACGCAATCCTGTATTTACCTCGCGAACGATTTCACGCACGATAACATTTTTCAATATTATAAATAACGTAAAAGAAGAAAACAAACATGATAATTAATTTAATTTCGATGGATTGGTAAAGGTAGAGGAGGTAGGGGATGTTGATAAGTACGAGTAACGTCAAAGATAAAGCATGTTTCGTACCGCCGGTGTTACGATTCGCGTTCAAATCTACGGGGTTGTAAATCCCGATACTCGTGGCTTAGTGATGACGCCGTTGGTACACTGCACGCCAACTTAATATTGTGCAGCTGTTTTTAATAGAGGGTTGATAGAATGCGTAATTTGTTTATAGTGAATATATTTTATTAACAAAAACAGTAACAACGGATATATATTTCAATAGTTCTAGTTGTAAGATAATAATTATGATACGGTACAAGTTAGGGCGTCTGGTGAAGTTAATATGATTGCAATCTGAACTGGACGAGTCAGTTGCTGCCGATCTGTCGATGTTGGCGTCAAGGTTTAGACTGACTTTCGTGATTGTTGACAAGAGCGTCTTTGTACAAAAAGAAGAGAGGAGTGCGACTTGATTTTTTCGTTTGTATATAACGATGAATATTATTGGTAGAAATATCAGAAGGAAAGATTGGGCGGATTTTTCTTGTCACCAATCATGAAAGAGATGGTTAAAAATGCATAGTTATGGAAAACCCATTGAGAAACGTTAGGTCTGACCAACGGAAAGATAATGTTCGACATGGTCTTTCCTGTCATAAAGAATTTTAGTGGATGACTACAATAATTCCACGAGCGTGTGGTTAATCTCTTTTAATGGTCTTATTGTCTAAAAATTCTGCATAGAAAGTGAATGAAAGTATAATAGAAAAAGAGTACTGTCTGGTCGCCAAATCTTAGAAAAGGAGTTGCTTGCACGTGGTTCAGTGTACGGCCGGTACGTCACGAACCCGTATATCGGCCCTTTGTCCCTTTTTTATGACTGTCCGACCAAAGTGGCGTTCTTCGCCCCTGACAAGCCATCGTAGAGTAGCGCGATCGTATCTTTTAACTGAGCTTGATTATTTCTTAAAATGATTGATGTTTTTGAGGTTCGAGATTGATTATTAACTCGATCTAACTTTATGTGATGTACACGCAATAAAGCATAAAAATGTTTTTGTTGGTAGGAAACCTGGGTAGTTAAAGGACCCGTGTAATATTCCGAGTACTATCAAAGGGAATGTTAACTACGAGAACCGCGATCATGCAGCCGTCACGTGTGATAATTAGCATTAGCTCGATAGACCGAATTGATGTCCGGTCAATATTAACGGTTGTAATGACTGGTTACACGGTTCAAGCCTGTGGGATCAATCGGTGGTCAAGGGATGATAACAACCTCTGGCTCAAGCGGTGTCATGTATGGTATGCGATGCACCCTCTCCCGCCCTCTCCATCGTAACCCATCCCTTCTCTCTCATCCCAGCCCTTCGCACCAATCTACGAGCAACCCTCTTGTTACTTCTCACGCGTCTATAACGTTGGTACACCGCATTGTTGATGCCCCTTCGGATTAGATGGCCAGTATATCGACAACGATGTTACGCGCTGTTGATGATGAACATCCAATGGTAATCTATATTTATGTCTATATAACTAGCTGTGTTTATAGGCACACGTAGAATTTTAGGTATGTATACAGATGTTACCTTATGTGCTTTCTTATTAATGTTTGTGTTATGCTCTCTAAATCTGAATTAGCGAAAAATTGACTAATTAGTAAATACATGTTCTATTGGTGAAATAGTGATAAACGCACCGTTTCACTGATACAATAGTAAAAAATAGTTGTAAACGACAGAAGGAATTTACGATTTTGGGGATCAGGATAACTTTTATTTCGTTGTGCTGTCTGCGGAGGTCAGACTGATTTTGCTCTTCCCGGTCAAGCAAACACGGTTGATAGCCGCTACGCGTGCACAATTTGTTTTTAAAACAGAGCCTGCATTTATTTTTATTGATCGTTAACAGATGCCGATAAAATCCTATGATTTTCACTTTTTCTTTTTGTTTATATCAAATTATTGTTTCCTTGTGTCAGCTGTGCTAATGTGTGCTCTAACCAAAGCGACCACGATTCAGCTCATCAGCTTCCTTGCGCACGCTGGACCATTATTACCCAGCATATCAATACCGAAACGAGGTCAAACAAGGGAGGAACGAATCTTATTTAGCTGGGCTACACGGCTACACGGCCGTGAGACATAAGTCTCACGCAGAGCTCAGATCTTGCCAATTTTACATAAAAAATTTCTTTTTTATTTTATCATGATCTTATCTCCATCTGTCCGCCACAATAGAAAACTTGGCTTACTGAAGCAAATTAGTAATACGATTGACTATTATTTAGTGAACACAATTTACTAATTCATTAGTGATATTACACGATCACTAATCAATTAGTACAGGACTCAGCGATCGACCAATCGCAGATACCAACTCCCGACCCGATACTTCCTTTGTTCTGCCACTTTCATATCGGAGGCGTCATTTTTTCATGTCAGCGAGTTCATGTGCAGTGCGAAACGGCAAATCTTATTTTATAAAATTTTTAAGGGGAAAAGCAAAAAGTGCATGAACATTTCGATTTCTTGTCGGTACGTATGAGATTATTACATATTATTCACGTGAAGAATTGCAATCAGCTGGTGCATGAACATATCGGATGTGCTGACTACTAATTGTGTAGTCAAATTTCACTAATTTTCATAGCGATCGTTTTTGACTAATCGAATTAGTGATTTTTCATTAATCATTAATGACCCACTTCTCGTTAAATGAATTAGTAAAATATAATTAATAGTTAGTGAAATTTCACTAGTTCAGATTTAGAGAGTAGGCGAGGTGTTCCATTAACCATTTCAACAATATCTGCTTTCAACCCTTATAAATTTTTATTTTCTGATAAATTTGTAAATGTAGAAGGTTGGTGGGAACGGTTTTAAAAAAGCTAGGGATGTTTTTACTCGTGATACAAGCGTATACAAAATTGTGAATTAAATGGGAGGGAACTGAAGGTCAGACATTTCTGATGTTATAATTTTTTTAAAAAGTCGACAGTCGATGGAGAAAATTTTTAATAATACTGGAAATGTTTTTTACGTTTGATATAACGGAATGTAGAATTATGAATCAAATTCGTGGGAATTGAGGTAAGGACGGAGATGGCATGAAACGACCCATATAAAACGTAACTGTCATGTACGTCGCGTGATGTTTCAGCTATAAATTATGAGCATTCCATAGAGCGCCGTTACGAGCGCTTCGTCAGTGCGACCATATACTACCGGGCTGGTTTATATCTTGATGCCGAGAGATGAGCGTTGCAACAAGCCGAGACGCACGAAATAACATAACGCTTATTTCGCGAAACTGCGGGACATTTTGCTCGCGGGGAGAATTCCTGTGACGATTAATCTTGTTACCGCGGTAACCGCGAACTTAGTGGACGGGAGGCGATGGCGAATTGACAGAACGAGAACACGGGCTGTGGCAAGTGTCTTTGGTTTACGTTACTGTGCTTGTACACTGCCATGACATTTCACTAACGTCTGCATAATTCATCGAGGGACACGCTCTTTTTTCTAGTTTATCCATCAATTTTGAAAATAAACAAAATTCTAACACAAATGAAATAAAGAAGTAAAGATATTTGATCAAAATTCATCCACTCGCGAATTTTGTAATGAAAATGAAAAATTATAAAAGCGCAT
>JAPYZU010001940.1:0-29489 GCA_030523005.1 Tryphoninae sp. B BG-2022a
TAATAATAATAATAATAATAATAATAATAACTGGGACAAGTTATCTAAATAATTTTAGAGCAAATCGTTTGGGCATAAATAACAGTTCCTGCGTTCTCCCAACTGTTACCTATGGATTGGGCAAGGACTAAGGCCAATGAAACTGTACAGTGTCGAAGATGAAAAAAGAATACATATAGATGCCCAAAACTCGATAATCGACGTTCGTAATTACCAAATGAGAAATTAAAAAAATAAAACTTAAATTGAAATGAATAAATACGAAAATGTTCCGTGGGAAGGAGACAGAGAGAGAGGAAGAGAGAGAGAGAGAGAGAGAGGGAGAGAGAGGAGAGAGAAAACGTGGCGTAATGTAGAATGAAACTTTAGGTACTGTTGAATATATATTAATAATTGTTAACGAATCATAGATTATTGTATAGCGAATAACGGGCAGCATGCACGTGTTTTTTCTTACTAATTTAATTTCCAATTTTTTTTATTCTTCGTTTCCTCAAAATGCCCCATCCCTTCTTCAACTCCCCCGATCCATCCCTTCCACCGTGAAATATTTTTAATCCTCATCCAATAAACTCATACTTTTCATTACACATATAACTATATAGAGAATGAAAATATTTCTGAAGGTGCTACGTAGCAATAATTATATATGAAAACAAAAAGAATACTTAAATGAAAAAAAAACACCCACACACACACACACACACATACCACACATAAAAGAAGAAGATAAAAAGAAAATACGTAACGAAAAAAAAGAAGAAAAAAAAGTAACGAAAGTTCGAATTTTATTCGTGCACGAGTCTTTTCTTTCGATTTTGATGGGACGACGTGACGATCGAAGAAAGATTAGAAGACGTGAGAAGATGATCGTAGTTGAATTCAGCCAAATCGAATGTGTCAATAGCGCACGAGGATCGATAAGTTCGACGACTAAATCACGAATTTATCGATTTAATAAATTTATCGATTTAATAAATTTAATGAAAACAAACATTGAAAAGAAAAAAAAACAAAATGCGTATATGTATAAACAAAAATGATGTGCCAAAACGAGACACGAATCTTTGAGCTCTTATCACTTACGATTACGAACTACGTGATCTCGAGATGATAAGAGCGTGACAATTGGCGAGACTTATCAAATTTCGTGCTCGAATCCGTGCAAAATTTGCCGATTTATCAAACGCTCCCCGAATCATTTTCCTCCCGAGGTTCCCTTTCCCATATCGTTGTAATATTGGTCGTTTATAATTTAAAAAAAGAAAATAAATAAACAAATACGTGCCGTATTTTTCACTGCCGTGGACCGATTATCGATCGTCATCTCGATTTTATTCGACAATCCTCATGAATTATCAAAATTGACGAGGGTCGTAGCCCGAAAAATATAATGATGAGATAAAAAGATAACAATAAACAAAAAGAAGGCAACGATTATTGACGATTTTTTGATTTTACGTATGAATAATTATAATTTATTTTCGATTTGTTTTTTTTTATTGTCGATTTCGAATTTCGATAGTAATTAAGGAAACGCGTATGTATATATATATATATATATATACGTCCCGCGAAATTGTTCAACATTGACGATTCGAGCGTGCACTTTATCACACGACGAAACTATAACACTGTTGCTCGAGAATTATTAAAGAAAAAAGAAAAAAAAAAGAAAATGAAAATAATTAAATAAACTGTGTCTTTAGTGAAGCGACACTCGACGTACGCACAATCAGCAAAAGAAACCAAAAAAAAGTAAAAAAGATATTTGAAAAAAATAAATAAAAACTTTTTAGGCACGCACGGCGCACGCGTAGAAGAACCCGCGTTTAAAAGCTCACACCGGAAATTAAAGGAAAGGGAAGAAAAAAAAGACCCAACAAAAAAAAAGAAATAACAACAAATAACAATTAGTACCTACTGTAAAGAAGATCAATTAAATGTTACGAGAGTTCAATGGAACTAATTAAATATGCTAACACGTTTACTGTCGATACTTCGAGAAAAACGCGAGAATTATACGATATTTCCTTGCATTTGTTATAAAATAAAAACTTAAAAGAAGAAAAAAAAACAACATGAAGTATGATCAGCGTGTTCCTCGGAATAAAATTAATGTTATGGAAATAAAATGGCGGACAAGGTTTTATTAAGAAAGCTGGAGAAATGAAAAAAAGAAATTTGTTTCCATAAATTATGGTCCGTCGATTAATTATGAGCCGATTATTTTATTTAACGAAAATGTTGTTGTAATTAATACGAACTCGGTTTTATTTGGAACGTCGAGTATCTAAGTTTGTTCATATATTTAAATCTATTGGGAATTATACATAATCGAAAGGCTAATTGATTGATTATTGTTATTATGATTGTGGTTATTAATTGATGATTAACCCATCGAAATATTCTGTATCCCATATTACTCGCTAAAAGAAAAGTGGGTGCATATTATTCCGTGATGATAAACGGTGATCCATTTTACCCTGTTGAGATAATTTCTGGCAATACTAACCTTCCAAGATGATTGGTGATGCATATTACACCCATGAGATAAGTGATCCGTATTACCCCAAATAAAAAGTCGGTTGTCCATTTTACCCCATCATTTTTCAAGTAGTTCATATTCCCCCAATAGAATATATAGGTATACTTGTGCGTTTGTGAAGTTTTCTAACCTAGAAGGAATATTGTGCATGAATGAAATTTGTGATGACAGTAATTCGTGACGAAGACGCTGGGTGATATCCCTAGTGATTTCAGAGAGATTTTATCATTTATACGTGTTTAAGTGACAAAAGGATATTTTATTTTAACACAGGTTATGCAGTGAAAAATAACGTGGGAAGAAACGATGGGAGTGGAAATAACCTATAAATGACACAAATCATATTTTGGTAATTTTGTTTGTTATTTTTGTTTATGTCTTATAATTTTTAATGTTAATGTTTTATAGTTGGTGTGATAAACGTACTGGTAATATTGTCGAATGAACAAAGCATCTCATATTATAAAAGAAGAACGTATCAATTGCTTGAGGTGATTTACTCGCAAGGTGCTAACATGCACCGTGCTCGCCTCTGCAACTTTCTCGGACAGGGCCTACCACCGTTCTCGGCGTGACGCTGAAAAAATGATGAAGAGAATGTAAATTTTACCTTACTAGCCTCTTTTATATGATAGTTGAATTATTTTTAATATTTTAATGGATAAGTTTGTACCTTTATCATCCGGAAACTAGTGAGACGTCCAGGTCCGCAGCTCACACTACATGGCGTCCAGGGTGACCATTCGGTGACCATACAATCGATCGGTGGTGGAACTGCAACTTCGAGTCGATTTTGTTGTAGACCCGCAGGATCAGGAAGCGTTTGACCCGTTAGGGCAGCTCTCACCTATGTTCAAAATTCATTTACTAGCCAAATGAACGACTGATCACAAACGACTTTTAAGTATCAATACGACAGTAGCATGTTTCATATTTTTTAACTATGTAGCATAACTCACGATTCCACAAGTACTCATGCACTCCTCCTGAGTCAAGAAATTATTTCTGTTGCCACGGCATCCACCATAACCAAAGGAAACGCACATTAGCTTTCTAGGGTCAAATGCCCAGCGTTGGAAATATCCACGACAGGTACCCACATCCGCTTCCTCCATGCAGACGACTAGAAGCAAATGCAGCAAGAGTAAAAATACAGTTTTTTTTAAATTTCATTGCAAATATTCCAGACTGACCTTTTGCAGTTGCCATGTCAAAAGTGCAATCAGTTTGAACGATGCATGTTCTTTGTTGGAGTAATTCCACTCGAGAAGAACATTCCTCTTGCCTTGATGGTTCTACCATAAGCAATCGAGTTCGCAGTTTGATTCCTTTTCCACAGGAAGCACTGCAAGGTGACCAAATACTCCATTCTGTAACCTACCAATCATTCATTTGTTAAAGAACTGAAAACAAGTGTAAATGAACAATTGCATAATTTTCTGTAAAAAGTAATACTTTGCAGGTTGGATCGATAGTCTCTTCAGTCCCCGGCTCGCAGGGTGGTCCCATACATTTTTCCTTCTCAACTACGGAAACATGAGGACACTTTTTCCTGCCCATACGATCTTTGAATTTTCTTGTTCGCATACGGAATCCTACACCACAGTCTGATGAACACTCCGACCAATTGTTCCATTCGGTTGTCTCGCACACCCCACTATCAGTACCGGCAAGTGAAATCTCATCAGGATCTTCGCTTCTCTCCTCCTCACCGCTATTGGAAGAACGATTGACGCGTTAAGTGGATTCCATTACATTTGTTAGCTATCATACAAGGCTGTATCAATCTTGCGCGAAACTTACGGACATTCTGCAATCGCTGCCACACACATTTCCTTCGATACGAGCTGTCTGTTGCAGCCAAGCATTTTGGCTTTGTCGGGCATCAAGTAAGAACGAGTCCGCATTCTTAGGCCCTTTCCACAGTTAACCGAGCATGGGGACCATGTCGTGTACTCCGTTGTTTGACATTCCGCTGTAAGAAGTCTATTGTTCAATAAAAGTGTTGAATATGAATCTTAAAATTTAAATGACTTTCTGAAGATCTTCAATGATTAAGCTTTATATGTAAATTTCGGTCAATATCTCACGTCTAGAAGTATCTTCGGTATTTTCTGCAACTTCCAATTCTGCAACCTGCTGTCTCAAAGTATCATCATCGCAACTGCGCTGAATAACTTTCTCTCTGTTCAAATATATGCGAGCAAGGGGCAACATTGGTCTTCCAGTTGGATCGTAGAACGGAGACCTCGGATCTTCTGGATAACTTGTTGTAATAGGTTTCATTTTTTCTCGGGGTTTTGTTTCAGAGTTCGGAGACATGTAGCTGATGCCATTGTCGGTTCCTGCGTCCCAAGGGTACAGATCAACCGCCGCATGAGTCAGCCAGGTGCAATCTTGTTGGCAAAGATTCATTTTATTGATACCGACTACCCAGTCAGGTGACGGACCGAGCATCGAGGCGACTGATAGAAGAGGATGTTTCTTATCAACCCGGAAACTGGTGGTGGTATTCGTATTTACGTTTGGATACCAAAGTCCAGCAGCCTTTACTAATGTCCTTAAATGTTTAGATTTTGCCCGTAACTCGGACTCAACACCAGAAGCTGAGCCCCACTCGGCCAGCTGACGAAAACCATCCGTTGCGATGTGATCGCGTCCCCAGAACGAGAAATCACTCTCGTGAGATGCACCGATGAGATCGCTGAAGTGGGTCAACCAAGCAGAAAATGGGAAATCCTTAGGATGAGTTATGTTCGACCAGATACCCTCCATGGTAAGCTGCAACACATTTTCTTGTTACTCATTTCTGTTTAATTGTTGAGGAAGTTTCTATCTCATCTCAATTTGTACTTACAGAATATTTAGCCTCGTCACAGGCGCAACAAGCCGTTGACGAATCTCGATTTTCGTTCTCTCCGGGTCTTGCCTCGCAGAAAGTTCTGACTAGTCCTGCGTCCTCGGCGTACCAGGTGTTCGGATCAACCACTATCATGGCCGTGAAGACTACACAACCAGAACCGGCTGGTGGTGAACGCCACATTACCTGTATCTCCGATTTTGGGACATTCGTGGCTTCGGAAACGGTATTGACGCAATCCTCATTAAAGGCTGTAAGTGAATCCGTGTAAAGTTGCAACGAGCCAACTCGCGCTACAGGACTGTTTGGTGCATGTTGAGAATCCACTGATAGCGTGAAATGCGTAAAAGGATGTATTCCTTCTTGCATCGGAGGGCCTGGAAAAAATAATTTGATCATAAATTTTTATCATTCGGATTTTTGTTAATATTCTTTCTTATCTTCTTCGTACTAATGTTAAACTTTTAGGTCTATATTCGATTCTCTTTATATTATAGAAATAACTACCTCGAAGCCCGATGGCGTAAATGGTATTTGGTACATATTTATCATTTCGTCCACTCGTCATTATTCTGTATCCACCATCTCCGGGAGTTCTACGAGCGGAAGTCTGAACGGACGTAGGACGCATTGGACATCCGGCATTTGTCACGAGGACAAAAAGTGTCGCCTGGATAAGGGCGATTGTCCATGTCGGTACTGCCATTGTGAAGATGAATCCTCCTTTATTGAGGTAAAAGACAAATTGTAAACAGCATTAAAATAATCAATTTTCAAAGTTATCAGTGAAACGTCGAAAATATTTTTAAATAATTTAACTAAAAATAGTTAATAGGTGTTTAATAATCTATCAGTGAGAGTTCATGATTAATAAATTAATCTTGATTAATAAATTAATGACCATGAATGATAAAAATGCAATAAAGCACGATTAAATTAGTGAGTTACGTGTTTAATTAATCTGCAAATAGATCAATTGTTTAATTGAAAACGTACCGACTTATCTCGTATGGTTACAATCAATTTTATTCAGGTCTCGCTCTACCCACTACTAAATTAAACTAGTCTTTTCTACGAGTCAGCGAGAAAAGTGCGTCCGACTGGCCGCAATACGACTGAGACTACGCAAGCTGTGTACGAGCTTCGATATCAAGAACTCGAAACTCTACGCGTGGTCGTTCATATCTCAAAGCGTCGATGATGGGGAGCCGTAATAAAGAAGAATGTGAAGTAAAAAACAGACGGATGTGCATTATGTGGATACTAGGTATTATTACTAATGATGAAAAGAATGATTTTTGGACATTCGTTACAGATGATGCCTATCGATTCTTGGACCTCTTTAATTTTGGATTTCGACGATTCTGAAATATCAGAAACTCTACTTGTGAAATTTCTAGGAAACAAACGAAAGGAACAGTTATGGTAAATCATTTTAATTGTACAGTTAATCATACATGTTATATGCCAATGGTACAATTATTTCGACAATTGTGAGAAATTTTATACTAATTTTCCACCACCGATTTTTATTCAACGATATCAGAGAGTCAAGAGGTCAGTCGTGTAGGGTCACTCGGGTATCACGGACGTATCGTTGGCTTTGGTTCTTGATAAACACGAAAATACGAAGAATAGAATAATTACAACAGTAAGGACACCAAATAAATGGAAAATCTATTTTTAATCTAAATATTTTCAAATTGTATAAAATATTAATAATGGCAATAAATCAAATTCAATAATTTTTATGTATGTTATTATTTACAAATTTGTTTACATTTTCAACTTGCGTCCTATCGCATATGCAAGTTTGTAAGTGTATGTTTTATTTATTAATACTCGTGCATGGTTTTTTGATATGATATTGGCATCCAATGTTCTTATCAATTTTATTAGAATGTATTGTTTTTATTAATTTATTTTCATTAATTGTTATCGACGGTAGGTAAAGAGTAAATTATAAAAAAAACAGTTATCATGTAACGTTGGTAAGCAGTAATTTGCATTATCTATCATGGTATCGAGAGGGTTGCGAGTTGTGATAACAGATGGCGCCACCACTGCAAGATCGGCGCTTGCGCCTCGCATCGCACTTTATCGACCGCAGTGTTCGTGCAATTGCTCCCGGGGCATTATACATCGCTCTGTGACACTTTTAAGTAGCGCGTCTGCTGTACTTTATATAAATACGCGTATATGGCAAACAACGAGTTACGCGAGGATGCCTTCCTTGGCATCGCGTACTCCCAGTTTCCGCTGGCACGAGTAACGTGAATAAACGGGAACGAAAATATCGTATTTACGCATTTGTGACAGTCTTTGTCAACGCCAAGGGCGAGTATACACAGATTTCGCGAAGCGGTACACAGAGCCGCGAAACGTTCTCGTCGCAGACTCATACTCTCGTAATCTCGGAGATTCTCTGACCGTCATCTAACCCGAAAGTAACAACGCAATTCAACATTGCGATTCTTTTTATTCATTTATACATACATATATATACATATATATAGATACATGTCGCGGTGGATAATCCAAGTTGTCCGAGATAACAGAAAGAGAAGGGGTAACGTTGGCGCTTCGCAGGTTGCCATTTTTGCCACCGGTGTCCCCTCCCCCTACTTTCCGCAGTGCTTCAATTGTTTTTCGAAAATATAGCGATATAAGCCGCCATTTTAAAATCGCGAGACGTCGCGTAAACAGAGTGACAAGTTTATTAAGTGAGTTTCTTCACTTCTTTATTGATACGCTGAGTCGGATAGTGATCAGCGATAATTATGGCGAGTCTAGCCGGTAGCTCGGCCGGTTTTCCGAGACCTCCGACGATGTTGGAGCAGCTATTGGAGGAAATCAATTTTCAACGAACGAAGGAAATGAGACAACTCCTGAAGGACGGTGAGTCGGTCGAGTTATCTCGAGAGTGACATCGGCCATCATCACACATGTCATATATATATATATACACCGCACTATATCTATAGCTATACACATATGCGTATCTGTTTACAAAGTGGCGGCATTATTTACCCGGTTTGTTTCGATCTTATACTCGCAGCATGAATCAACGATTATTCAAATTTATGCACATTAACTTTTGAACTACGAGAATTTATATACATGACTATACGTTGTACGTGTATATTTAGCAGAAATGAATCATTTTATCGCGTATGTTGGTGGATGCGAAACGAGACGAATAATTTCATTCACGCTCAAATATTTTCAACAGTTTTTATTCCTCATTTGGGATTTAAAGAGAGAAAGTAAAAAAATAACATTTTGGGAGGAGAGTCGCAGCTGTTTCGCTTTCCATGCAGCGAAGCCTGATGAACCCGGTACTATTGATTGCACGTATTCTCGAACCTCGTAACCGCCCCTCCCTCACGTCGACGCTTTAACGAGGGCCACGCTATAGTGGACGGCAACCTGGACGTTTACGCACCATTGTTTCGTCGCGCGTTACAAAACTGGATATTATGAAACTTACATTAAATATTGAAATACAATGATCTTAATTTTTTCTAACGATTTTAAATATTTGAAATATTTTTGAAATTATTTTTTGATGAAATGATTAATTTTTTGATTAACTTTTTTTTGTTTATTTTACATAATTTTTACATAAGTTAAACAAATTCTTACTGCGGAGAGAAATAATGAAAAATTTGAATTAAATAATGAGGAAATGTTTTGTGTGATTTTCAGATTCTGGATTTGTGATGCTTCAAGGTACGACCTACTGGACCGACCTCTTCGTTCGTCACTTTCTCTTTCAGGCAGAGCACACGATAGACGGAGATGATCTTCTATTCTTCGTTCGCAAGAAGCACGTCAAAACGTCGTCGAGATACGTGCCAAAATTCGAGACGGAGGTTGACGTTTTTCGCAAAGACAGCAAAAAATTGCCGATTGGCGATCCCGACATTGATTGGGAAGAGACGGTCTATCTCAATCTTGTTGTACATCAGTTTGACTATACGCTCACACTAGCCATATGCACCCGTACAAGCCCCAAGGAATTGCAAGTGAGTTGACAAAAAAATTATCCTAGCGCTTTTGACAAATATTTGTCCAAATAGAAAATTAATTCTTGATTTGATTTTTATTATATTTATGTATTTTTTGATTATAGTATTGAGTAACTATTTTGTAATCGACAGGTACTCAGACGTCACTCGCAAAAAGTCTACGCAAGCCCTAGTCGTCGACGTATGGATGCCAAGGGTGACCTCGAGGAAATGACTTATCCGCACATCTGCTTCATGGTCGACAACTTCGACGAAGTATTCTGTGATATATTAGTTAGGGACGGTGAGATGGTTTGCGTCGAGCTGGTAGCGTCGGACCGTGACGGTGCTGTACAAGGCGTCATATTTCTCGGCTCTATCAGATACGACGCGCTGAAAAAGGTCTACGACGCTAGGGTGAGTTAGGTTTTCCCGTTGGAAAAGTTTGTCTCACTTTCGATAAGCTCTGTCTTTGTCTCTGGATAGTTCTTGAGATATTTCCCACGAGAAATTTTCAATTCTCGTCGCTCATTGATTTTTGTGTTTTTTTCTTTTTCTTTTCGTCGTCTCAGTCGAGCCTCAGCACAAAAATGGCCCAACGCATGACCTTCGGCCTCTTCTCCGGTGCATCGTCACAGAGGATCGAATTCGTGAGGATGAAGGGACCTCAAGGTACTTGTAACGCGTTCGTACATATTTGGATTTTCTTTTTCGTCCCATTAAATTTTATCGATATCTTGTAAAGCATAAATTCGTATCGAATTATCGTCCTGGCTTCTCAACGACCGGTAACTTGATCCCTCACGGTTGATCGGTGACATTGATAAAGCGGGAATAGTCAAATACGTAACTTGCATAGCTTGGGTGGTAAGACAATTTGTATGTAAAATTTGGAAAATTCACAAGGCCAATTTTTACAATATTTATGACATTTGCAGTCTGTACAAATTTGAAAGTTCCTCAATAATTTGCGATTTATTTTTCATACAGACTTTTCAATGGTCAATATTAATTTGTTTAAAAATATGAGTAGAAAAATATACACAATTTATAAGTTTACCATATTGAACGAAGTCGATTTTTTTTTATATGAAAATTATTGAAGAAACAAAATGACATAACTCGTACGTATGTCGTTAAATTAAAGGAAAAGGACACGCTGAAATGGCGGTGACAAAGCCCAAGGGATCCGGCGCGGAGACACCGACATCGGAGCCCGGTTACTCTGCAACCGACGCACTTTGGGACGCAGATTGGGACGATGCGGAGGAGCTCTTCATGTATCGTCACCAGCGTAGACTCTCTGATCCGAGCGCTAATCTGAACAATTTTGTACGTGGTGGATGGCGAACAAAGCCAGACCAAGTTGCGACAAAAGCTCGCTCGGAGAACGAAGGACTGGACTCAATGGCGAACGGTTTAAATGAAATTGAGGCTGGAGACGTTCGTGACGGTAAGTGAGAGATCGATAGATTGGAAATGATTTCTTTGACTTAACAGCCTCATAGCAATAGAACCGCCAGGGCAATGAGCATTTTTTAGACCTGAAGTAGATTGATATTTATTTATCTTATATTTTGTATCCTATCGAGCATTGAGAAACTTTTGAGGAATGGAGGAAGAAGGATATTCAATAATTTCATCACATATCAGTCTTTTCATCGTCATAATTTCTATACATATATGTATAATAATTCTCAAACATTTTAATCAGAAATAATATCGAGGACGCGAAGGCGCTCTTCCCGAACACAGTCTTAATCGTTCCCTCAGAGTATAAATATCATGATGGTATTACTAACGTTATTTCCCCAATAGTTAATTCACAGCACGTCGCGTTGCATGAACACTCCACGTACCTCGTTGTTATAACGCATTTTTATTCTTCGTCTATTGAGTGTCTGCTTCCTATTCATAATCGACCTCTGATAACGAGAAAGCGAATGAGACTCGCGAAATTAACATGAAGACAACAATCTATGGATAAAAATTAATTATAATAAAATAGCTTTATTGTTTTTAGAAACGTTGAGTTTGTAAAACTCGTTTCTTAAGAAGCTTAGAGAACAATACTCGATCGAAAATTGAGACGATTCATTCGCCTTGTTTAATATTCGAGTCTCGTTGGTCGTCGATTAACAATCCTTCTGAGAATACACTCCCAAGCCCATACGCCTTTTGAAGCCCTTCGTAAAACTGTCTGCCCATTAGTACACTTCACACTCCAATGATAAGTGTGATGTATAAAAATTCAAAAGTAACGCGACAGACCATAAAAAACAAAGTGGCGACATTCCAGCGGGATATTCGATCTCTATTTCTATGTCTACCTCTCTATCTATCCATCTATATCCCATTACTCTGCATATCTGGCGCTCACGCTATCGTAAACGCTATCAATATAATATTTGCATATAAATGTACACGAATCCACGATGCCTTGTCACCACACCTAGACAATATTTACGACTACACAAAAAATATAACCGTGAATGAATTAGAGGAAAGAAAATAAAATAAACGAAAATCCCAAAAAAGGAAGCGAGTCCAAAAACACTAAGAAAGCAGCAACCGAGCACTGCCAAGCCTCTCTCACAAGAAAACAAAAATTAAAAAAAAAGAAACTAACAGCGCTTTCGTAACAAATCATCGAAATTCTCACTCTCTTTCTCTCACACAAATTCTCGTGTTATTCTCTAATCGACTTTTGGCACGACGATTGCCGGCCTGTTTCCCTTTGTAGCTGAAGGACATACAAGCAGCTGGGGCGGCCGGGGCACATCCCCGGCACGAACCACCGATAGTCCACGAAGAAGTCCACGTTCGAGACGACGTACATCACCTCAGCATTCGCCTGGAGTTACCAGAAGAGAGACCAGAAGGGAGAGAAGGACTAATGAGACGAGCTTATCCACGACGACGACGATGATGACGACGACGACGACGACGACAACGACAACGACAACGACGACCACCACGACCACGACTACATCTACGACGAGAGGCAATAACGAGAATCGTCTCTCACCCTCGTCGAGACTGAGAAGCAACAAGCAGGAGGACGTCACATATCACGAGAGTAGTGGTGAGTGTGCTCGCGACCTCTCGTATATATGAAATACCAAAACAAAAAAATTATCCCATAACTATGCAATATTCTTAACAAAACAAAACAAAAGAGAAAAAACCCTCTCGCCCTCTCGTCGGAGGTCGACATCGACGGGGTCTCGCGTCCACGACTCTACAACTGGTAAAAATTGTTCCATAGAAAATGAGGAATTACAAATTTGATGATGAAAGTAAGAATTGTTTTTCTTGAATGACTTTTATGCATTCTAATCGTTTGCTTACATTATTCTAAACTAATAATTTTGTACACAATGTTGCATTTTTTTAATCTTCAAACTACGACTTTGAAGATTTACTTAGCTTTTTTTGTTGGATTTCTGTTGTTTACGCATTATTTTTTAGAATTGTTCATACTTTATAGAGTTTTTAATCAGCTCGCATTATTTTAAGCGTTTCGATATTTCGCTATGGAATATTTTTTACCAGATTGCCATTCGATAGCTAGAAATGAAATAATTCAGCGATCAATCATACAATTATATATCGAGAGTGTCATTTCAAAATAAATAAGAAAAACCCTCGCCGAATTTAATCTCCGTAACGAGAGGGTGCGAGTACACTCATTCAACTACGTCTCCCAACAACTTTTCATCTGATAATCGAGGCCTTGTTCGCTCTCGTGTTAGGCAATCGTACTCAACGTTCACCAACGCGAACCGGAAACGTCCTGTCACCGGCGACACCAAAGCCTAATCGTCGTCATCGTCATCAGCATCACATCGAGGTCGGAAGTGAGATTCTCGTAACGAGTAACGGTGCCTGCCTCAGCGACGACAACGTGATGCAAAAATTAGACGCCGGTGCTATTTTGGTTAACGGAAAGGAAGAATTGCCTCTTGGCTATGGAACTACCGGTAATGACGACGATAATTCTCGTACAGTCTCGAGCAAAGAAAAAATGCCAACGAACGGCGACGATGATTGCGAACGTCGAGGAATTCCAATACCCGATGAAAATTCCGACGATACGCCGTTGTCACGAAGACGTCGTCCACGACGCCCACGTCGTTATTTCAGCGACGAGGAAATAATTGGCGTTCGCAGATCAGGGAGAAAACATAACGATGGGCTTAACGGTAGCGAAGCGACCAATGGACTTTTACTGACGAATCGTTTGGATATTGACGACGACCGTGAGAATCCCGCGGATAATGACAATCGTCAACAAAATTTGCGTCTACTCGAGACGAATCGCGACAAAAATGCGAATTCGAGACTCTCCAGGGCGAACACTTACGAGTATGGCCAGAGACAAAGCGCGACATTGCCCAGACGAAGAAGAAGACGCGCAATGTCCGGAAGCATTATCGGAAATCCACTTCCTCCTCATCGTGTCACTCCCGATGGAACTGCGATTTACTATTGGTGCGAGCTCCCGCGCCGCCCCGGCTCTCAGGGTAAATTCAACCCCGTAAAAAAGAAAAGAAAAAGGGGAGAATCATAACGGAAACTTGTGAAGACTAATATTATAAAAATAATCGATGGGCAATCCCCTCTCCGCTTCCCCCGTCGCGAGTGTCGTTGCTCATGGAATTTTCTTAATTTCAGAAATAGCGAACCGATGAATCGCTTGATACGTGCTTGCGCACTTTTTTCAGGATGCTTTGCCAATGCAGTCTCCTGTGAGAGTCAGTTTTTTTTTATTGGGAGATTTTATGGAGACGTATAAAACAGTTCTGAACATTTGGTAAACACATTTGATTGTTAACTATTCGTTCGATAATTGTTCGGTACGATTATTATTTCAAATCAATTTTCTCAGGAGCTTCGATATGATTGATTTTTTTCAGATTTGCATCTTATTTGCGGTTTACTCAAAGTTACTTGCAATGTTTCAAAGTTGTTTCAAAGGTCAGTAAACAAATATTGAAAGAAAGGGTCATTCAAGAATTCGCAATAATCAACGATTTATAAAATCTTTATTGATTTCTTTTCAGGATCATTATTCAAAATATATTTTCTCTAAAGTATAATTTTCAGATTTTGATCTTACAGCGATCTCTTCAAATCCTCAACAAATCTGACAACAGGTCGGGACTGCATAAGTAAATCATCCAAAAACGATTTGTAACGATATTTTTTATTGTGCTCTATTTCTTCATTCCCCTTGTCCACTTTCACCATTCGAGCACTTCAATTCCAAAAATCTCACGTATTTCACGTATTTACAAAAGTCAAGAATCTTTTTCTAAGGTGAAACGTCCTGAGAATTTGGAATGGCAATGCTGAGATTTTCGATAGGGTTTTTTTTTTTTTTTTTTTTCATGATTAATTAATGATCCTTGTACTTTTGACTCTGATCGATGTCGTGCACGCAATCGATGCCCTTGCGTCGTTTTTTTTTTAAATCGCTTTTTGCATTTTTTATCTTTCTATAAATGGGATCAAAGTGCGCCTTCGCTTATTCTATATCTCGCATTCTCACTTCGAAGTTTTATACGGGGAGACTTAAAGCTGTATAATCGTTCCTCTCTCGTTCCTCAGCTTCTCGCTCATCTCCCAAAATCGTGTCAAGTTACATTCTACCGCATAGAAAAAACGTTGGGTACGAACTCACGCGGGGGTTTTGTCGAGGGTTTTCGCCTACGTTTCTCTTTTCAATTAGGAATTTTATTCGCTAAGAAAAATCGTCTTTTTCTAGTGAAATTGTTTTTTTTGGCAATAATGCAAACTTTATTTTTCCCA
This sequence comes from Tryphoninae sp. B BG-2022a, assembly GCA_030523005.1. Lineage (NCBI taxonomy): Eukaryota > Metazoa > Arthropoda > Insecta > Hymenoptera > Ichneumonidae > Tryphoninae sp. B BG-2022a. The sequence continues at coordinate 15,233 of JAPYZU010001940.1, forward strand.
ATCGTCGACAGAACTCGACGATGGTGCGTACAATCCACTTTGGACAATGAGGGGATTCACTCAAACTTTTCATTTTTGGAAGGAAACGAGAAGAGCACAATCCGTACCGCTCAATGCATTTCTCACGTACATCACTCTTCCCTGGTGGAGCATAGCTAAAGGTTCGTATACGTGATATTATTCCTTCGATCAAGGGGATGCATATGGAACTGGTAGAATAAATTATACAGTTTTCCCATAATTCTTTTTTTACAAAAGTACAGTTTACAAAATTTACTTGAGATTTTATATTTTAATAAACATTTAGGTGCATAGTTATCTAGCTGTATGTAACCCCTTACAAATATATTGTAATTATTCAATACTCAGGCTAACTTTTCTTACGTATCTCTTTTACAGACATTCTTGATCATCGAGAAGATCCGATATTAACATTCTAGCCGCTTTAGCGTGCTGACGAAGATACACGATCATCATTCATTCCCAAAAGTAGCGGCAAAGCTGCTATCATGGCCCAACAAAGGACGAACGACACTCAAACAAATTGTATCCTGTATAAATTTCATTGGTACATGATTATTTATTTATAGCAATACCAGAGTTTGTTTTTATCACTGTGACAAAAGTGATGTAAGTTTTTTGGTAAAGTATTTCAACCAAAAATCTTCGCATCATCTTTGTAACTTTCTCCCCCTCGGTATATCGATTGCGAAATTCGACCTAAATAACGTAAACAAATTATACGTGATATCATATTGATATTTGTTTCGTGTCATCTCAGCTTATCGTCGTGATCGTTGGAATTTCGTAATCCCCAAAGTTGTTCCACGTGTGATCCCAGAGTTCCGGGTTGCCTTGTGGATCCCAAGGCAGATTGGACGGTGGTATAGCCGTCTCGTTCCATTTCCTCAATTCCTCGCGAAGCATCGTCACTGTCTCCGGATATCTGAGAAACGAAGTAAGAATTAAATCCCAATTTTTTTAATCCATCGATTTTCGTTTATTTTTTTCTTTGTACTATTTTTCAATATTGACTTACCGGTCAGCGACATCATTGAATTCACAAGGATCGAGAAGAACGTTAAAGAGACATGCCTTTTCAAGTGGCTTGCAAGAATTGTCTAATCTTGGATAATCGCAATTCAAAGTCGCTTTTGCTCGAAGATTGGCAATTATTTTTCGCGATAATGACGAACCTACGCTGGTCAAGGCTTTACCAGCCAAACTGTGAATTACATCGGCCTCGACATAAGTGAAATTCGACTCGGAAGACCCGTACCAGCCATCCCAGGAACCACCGTAAGTACTTCCTGCGTGGTATACAAAAATTCATTAATAAACTAGAAAACGATCGATAAATTTAATATGCTCGTTTCGTTCCAACCGTGTACACTTTCGTTTCCAAGTTATTTCAGTCACGTTTAAAATTTGTATGCGAATACCTTGAACCAATTTCCAGTCGTTCACAGTTATTCCAGCAATTTTATAAATATCATCGATATTGTGCAGTACACTCTTTCTCGGTGATACAGTATCGTCTCTGAGAGCCTTCCACACGCTCATTCCATCAAGATTTTTATTCTTAATCGTACTGTTCATAGTTTGCTCATCGACTCCAGCAATACTCAGAATCGTTGGTAGCCAATCAGTTATGTGAAAAAGTTGACGAGCTATTCGTCCAGGTCGTGAAATTTGGGGTGACCATAGAACACCTGCACCCCTCACACCTCCTATTTTATATTGAAAATAACTTTTAAAATACTATTTACAAATTACATTACTAATTCGAAAAAAAATACTTTCACCTTCCCAGAGAGTATTTTTGACGCCTTTCAAGGGCCAATTGGAAGCAGCATTTTGATTAAACCCAGCGGCTGGACCTCCATTGTCAGTTGAAAAAACGATCACGCTATCGGCTAACAATCCTCTTTTTCTAAGAGCATTGACGACCTCACCAACGGAACGATCGAGCTCATGGAGCACAGCTATTACAATCGCAAAAAGGAAATTGCATCGAGGAATTTAAAAAATTAGAAAAATGTTTCTCTCTTTGACCAATCGGGGGATTTATGCAACGAAGGAAATCCCCGATGAGATAGTACCTGGTTGGGCAAGACTCGATGGACAATTACACTAATTATGCGGCATCGGCGTGGATGAAGAATGAAAGGAAAAAAGAGGATAGTGCTAGATGACTCGGTCGTCGTTATAATAATTTCTCAGCATTGCGTTGTCTTTTACCAGCAAAACGTTGCCTGTTGTAATCCTTGAACCACTCGAACTTGGCAACCGTCTCGTCCGGTGCTGGCAGTGGATTGTAAGGATTTCCTGAGTGGACAGCCGTGTGAGCTAGGTAGAGGAATAGAGGTTCGGTCACGTTGTGATTTTCGATTATATTAACCGCTGTATCGGTGAATAAGCTGGTCGAGTAGCGACCGTGAAGGTCCCAAGCTGGCTCCAGATTTCTTCTCATATCCAGACCCCAGTAAGGCTAAGAACGAGACCTAATTTTTACTGTCGCATTTATCCTTAAACTTTTTTTAAATTCAATTAAAGATTATGTAAAAACAAATCGTATATAATTGAATAACAAGCTTTAATTATATAATTATTCCACGTGTACTCACATTTTCCACCGCAGTATGATCGAAGTAATCCTGATGTCCTGTCCAGAAACCAAGATGTGTTTTGAACCCTCGAAAAGTAGGAGTATATTCTCTTCTGTGACAACCCAGATGCCACTTCCCAACTATGTGATTTGTGTAACCCAGTTCCTTCAGATATTCCGGAAGTAATTTCTCGGTCAATGGCAGGCCTCTTGGTTCGGCTCCTTTCAATACCTGTCAATTAAACGATCATAACAATTTATAAAGAATTTTGATTTTTTTAAATTTGATAATTTTTTTAGGTTTGTTATTGCTCACCCCGTGCTGCATTCCAGTGTGAATTGGATACTTCCCAGTCATCAGGGCACTTCTCGAGGGCGTGCATATCGGTGTAACGTAGTAATTGTCGAGTATCAAACCGGTATAAGCGAGAGCGTCGATGTTGGGAGTTTTTATCATACTAGAACCGCGAAAACCCACATCGTGCCAACCCTGAGGATAATTGAATAACAATGACGGACAAGGTCAATATTAAAAACGTTAACAAATTTCGGTTTACAAATACTCCTGAAGAAAGTTCTTCTCTAGGGAATATTTTTATCAGAAATTCTCTGCAGAAAACAAATATCTTAGATTGTTTTTCTCTCGCTTATTTATTGATAAAAACAAGTAACAAGAAAATCATAATTTCATGATTAAGATCCACGCTTATTAATAATCAATGCTTGTAGGAATTACTATGATTTTCATGTTGTGCAGTAAATTTCCAATCTAAATAAGCCCTTTTAAAATAATTCCCATAGAAAAAAAAAGTTTGCCTCCCCATGGCCCTCTTTTGCAGGGCCACCGGCGCATCCGCTTCAAACCGCCTAAAAACAAAGCTAGGAAGGAAGGTCGTCTCACGAGATACGTGCCTAATTCGTCTTAATCTCTCAATCTCCTAATCCCACAGACACCCGAACGGACGACACGGAATACAAATTTTTTTTCTCCTCGTTCCCAGACGAGAATTTTTTCGCCCACAGATTTTTCTCTCTTTTATGCCAACGGCGAGAAGAAAAAGTGGTAGGAACGAGAGAGAGAGAGAGAGGAGGGAAGAGGTCATGTGTCACACATCGTCGTTTTTCACGATAGCGCTGGTTGTTGTAATTCTTTTTTTTTCTTTCTATTTTCGACAGTTAGTTTCTTTCCCACGCGTCCTTCGATATCCGTACGAGCTGTTCGCGCCACTTACCAAATCGTCGGCGAGAATGAAAACTATATGAGGAGCTTTAGCCTGGACAGTTCGATCGGAGAAAATGACCAGCATCGTTATCGCGATAACGATTAAAAATGGCAATATCCTTATCTCGCTTTTCCATCTTCTTCGTGGTAACGCTTGCATCCTTCTATTCTAATCCTAGTTTCAAAATGACAAATATTCAAATTTAAATACGCTATTTTCTTGTCGTTGTTTTTATTGTTGCAATTTTGTTTTAACTTCGCGTTTCACTTTTGCAGCAACCAGGCGTCGAGCTCAAATCTCACCGAACGTTGGCAACAGGCGCTCTATACTGAAGATACGAAACGCCTTGAGACCTCGTCTCGCTTCTCTTGGCTGTGCTCTCTCGTGGAACATCACAGGGGAGGGGAACGTGAAGAGGGCCGAGTATGTGTCTCGCAAGTCTGTCTCATTGACAGTCATACTACGTAGTTTCATGAATGTATTTACACGCTACGTATATTCAGATACTTTGCGTCATCGACCTCACGTTCAATTGCCGGCTGCACAAAACATCATACAGTTGAAATAAATTACTTGACTCACGAGCAGATGGCATTGCCGCTACGATTTTCACGCGATCGTCTTCTCCAAAAAACTGGCACGTTTTTTTTTTTTTCATAAGTTTTGAGAAAAAGAAAGAACAAACGCCGGCTTTGAAACGTCGAGATTGTCGACGATGTGAAGAAACGTCCTTTAAAAAAACACAGTCTTTTTTAAATGTAAACACTCACGCGGTTTTCGACAGGGAAATTTTATGTAAATTCAAACAAGTTTGTACGTCTAAGACACGTTTGTATTATTCTTTCTGTTCTCTCAATGTCGTTTGTTTCATTAAATTCGCAAAATATCTTAGATTGAAATTAGCGAAAACGATATTGAGGTCAGAGACGCAGAGTGCAAAACGATCTTTCCCAGTCAGGTTCGTTCGCTCGTTTCTTAGTTGGAACGAGCGAGTGGAACAACGGGGAAAAAGACAAGAGGGGAAAGAAGAGAGAGAATGTAAAAAAAAAAGGAAAGAAACGATTTCAACTCTCGGGTCGACGTGTGCGGTCTCTATCGTGGTCTCTCGCTTCTTCTCCGTGTAGTTCTTTTGCCTCGCGGACTCTCTTGGGACCGGTGCGGCACGCTCTCGCGCTACTCCACCGCAGCATCCTCGTTCCAGGACCGAGATCGTCTCACTCTTACTTTCGTCTCTTTCCGCGCTGGAGTTTGCCTCCTTTTTTTTTTCTTTCTTAAAACACGTCGTGTCCCTCGCGTTGCACGAATCGAGAACGTCGTCAGCTACTAGCAAATGGTTTTTTATAATTTATTTATTTAATTTGTTTTTATATAAAATTCTCCTTTTTCTCTTCTCGTATTTCAACCCTCGCTCGATCGCCCCCTTAACTCCCGGCGATGCTGATAACGTCCGTCGGACTGCGGATACATAATTCGTAGTTGCAACCGAGCATAAACGGAAACGCTGTTACACACGTTTCGCTGTCGTACTGATTATGACATTTTTACAATTCATCCCTCTCGTGTATACAATATCGTCGATATTCTTATTTATACATTACGAACGTACGTGCTATTCATACGTCTTGTACAATTGGAGCAAAGCACGGAAGCGGAAAAACTTGTAAGTGATAAAGCTTATATGCTCCTTACTGATTACAAATTGATCGTCGCGGGAAAAACGAGGTTTCGCATAGTATTTCCCCGTATTGATTTATCAACGTTAACATTCAACATTCTAAATCCTGCTAAATTAACAATTTTACCGCGAAAGCTTTGATATTAAAATAATTAATGTCGCAAATATTGTAAATTTTTTAATTACGAAAAATTATTTGTAAATCCGGACACGTTCCGGTAAATATTTTGACGGTTCGTGATGAATATTGTTAGGTGCAATGTGAACAAACGCGTTTGATTATCGTATCAGTGTCGGTACGTGCCGTTTTTTTATTTGACTCATCCGGCCGAATCACGTTTTATATAATTTTAATTTTCTTTTTTTTTTTTATTATAATTATATTAATTTTTATTATAATTATATAATTTTTATTATAATTATAGTTATTTTTATTATAATTATATTTATTTTTATTATAATTATATTTATTTTTATTATAATTATATTTATTTTTTTATAATTAAAACATAATTAAACATTATCATTATAATTTTATTTTATTATTCCTTCTATTCTATCATTCATTTCGGGTAATTAGTAGTTTCATTAAATACTTCATTCATTAATTAATACTTTCATTAAATTTAATCCACGAAGAAAAAGAATTAAATTGTAAAAATGAAAAACGATTGCTATATTCGTCGTGTCGGTACGTGCCGTTGCCGTAACGGCCATGCCGTGCAGTCTACACCAATCTTTGCTCATAAATTTTTAAAACAAAAACCAAAAATTCCATCTCGTCACATTGTTACAACGTTCGCACGTAATTTCGAAAGAATTTGTTCTCTTGGTGTATAGTTGTTACTGGAATTCGTGTCCCATGGTCGAACGGGAGAATCCCTGCGACTGTGTCTCTAGTGGCTGGGGAAGGGCGAGAAGGGAGTCGTGGACGTATGGATATGATGGCATGCGCGTTATAAAGCCGCGAGGAGAGGCAACGACGATGCAACCGCTCTCTCGAGACAGGAAGATCGACGCCGCTACCGCCACCGTCGCGCTTCTCTCAAAAGCCCCCTTACATAGTATCTTCTTGTATACGAACATTATATATATATATATATATATATATATATATATATGTATATATATATGTATATGTATGTATGTATGTATGTATATATATAAAAGCGAGAGGTAGGGAAGCTGTACAAGAAACGGGCCGAGGCTCGCGTGTGGTTTCTCTCTCGGGTAATTGAAAACGAGGTATGCCTCTCTTGTACGTTGGCCGTCTCGGGTCGAAGAGCCCAGAAGGGCCAACGAAACGACCGTCCGTAAGATATCTAAGCGTCGGGTGCGAACGTACCGCAATACGCTTGCCAATAACACCGAGAGCGACGTTGCGCAGGCGCGTAAGATCTCTCGGGGAAGACCTACTGCGCGTGCGCGTTTGATCGTTCGGAAATCGAACCGCGGCTACGAGGAAAGGCTTCTTCTTTTCGCGTCTTCGCACCCGATCGCACATACGATGGACGTTATAAGCACGATATATCACAATCTAGCGAGTTCTTCGCGGCTCGACGCGTTTCGCTCAGCCTTTTAATTGCTCGCATGTCGCCGTACGATTCTCATTAATCTCCGTCTCTCGTATATGATACTTACATCTCGCTCCCTCTCTCGACAAATCATTATATCTATATCGAACCCGGTTACTCTCTCTCTCTCTCTCTCTCTCTCGGAGATTCGAGATGCATGGGGGTCATTTGCTGCTTTTTCTTTCTCAACTTTTCTTTTCCTTGATTTATTTATTTATACTTTTTGTTTTCTTTACCATTCAGAATACGGTACCGTTCGCCTCTCGTTAACGAAGTAATTAAAGTATCTTCGTATTTTGCTTTGTACGTATAGGTAAGTGTGCCCGAGACACGTGGACTCGAAGCAGTTGGAAGATGAAGAGATATACTTCGAGGCAACACCTTTGTTTTATTATTCTATATATATATACATATATAGAGACGTACCTACCGCAGCGCAGATGCTGCGTGCACCAAAGGGATATGGTCAGCGGGTCGCAAATCTTTCTTGAACAATAAAAACCTTCGCTCCGTGAGACGAGGGCAGTTTTAATAAGCGGTCTTGTACAACCAAGGTATATATATATATATATATATATATATTGACGATCGAGGTAAAGAAAGATAGAAGGAAAGAAAGAGAATCTTTCGCGGAACCAGGTGAGCTCGCGTTTTCTACCCCGGGCTCTCTCATCGCTGGTCCAATGAACCGTGGCAATAGCGAGTCTTTTTCTTATTTGCTCCAACACCAATCACCCTCCCCCCCCCCTCTCCAACCCCCTGTTCTATTTTTAATCTTCCTCTCCGTCTCTCTCTTTCTCCATCTGCGTTTCCTTCCATCGTCAATTCGCGAATCACTTAACTCCATCATCGTCGCAGCCTCTTTTTTTTTCTTTTATTATTTCTTTCGCGATATCACTCGAATTTTACATAACTATACACACATAACTAGATACAAAAATAACTATATATGTCTGTGTGCAAACTGAATTTATTTAGTAAAAAATTTCGATGTTTTCGTAACTATAGCAATAAATTTGAAGAGATTTCGTAGCCTACAGGTCATGGTTGTCAAAGAGCTCTTCACATGTGAACGAGAGAAACATCTTTATCTCGTTGCTCGAGCGTTCCTCGAGCTCGTACTTTTGATTCTTATTATGTCCCGCGGGTGTTATTTGCTCTTCTTTGCCCCACTCCCCCTTCTCTCTCTCTCTCTCTCTCTCTCGTTCTCTTTTTAATCAGTGATTCGAAAACCCTTTTTCGGTCATCACCGTTCACGTCGAGTGTGAACTCTCTCCCTCTCTTTCTCTCTCTCTCTCTCTCTCTCTCTCTCTCTCATTCTCTCTTGAATTTTTTTTCGGGGGTCGAAGGGGTTAACAATTTATGGTCCACGTTTTCGTGTATTATATTAGTTGTCGTATCGCGACCGGCGCCTACGTTTTTCTCATCTCGACAACCGACTCTCACTCGACGCTGTGTATTTTTGTATCTATATACATATATATATATATATATATATATATGTATATACGTATATATTTGTCTCGTTTCTTTTTTTCTCTATAGAAATAGATGATACCGACCAAGTCACAAGTGGTGTGTACTTTGCGGGGCACTCGTCTATATGTGAAATCGTTCGTTTCCTCTTTCTCGACTTGGCGTCGTCGTCGTCGTCGTCGTCGTCGTCATCGTTGAGGACACGTCGGGGAGGGAACGAACGCGTTCGAGCATTTACACACAGATGCGATTGCACGATGATAATATATACGGTCCGTACGTGCTCGTAGGAGAGTCGTTCGGGTACGGGCCCTCGGGATTTATCGTCGATGATCTATACGCGGACTAACGCTTTGAAACAACCGCAGAACGAGCTCGCGAGCACGTGCGGCTCTGATTACTCCTCCCCCCCCCCTTCTCCTTTTCTTCACCACTTCAGTCAAACCCCGAAACAAAAACCACCGAAATATTCGTTTTCAAAGTTTACTAGGGACAAACCGCAGGCCTTTTTCTTTTCTCGAATTTAACGATGGTTTTTTTGAGAAGAATGATGTTTTTTGTGAGAATCTTTTTATTACGGAGGTTTTTGAGTTATTGGTTTTAATTCGTGATTGCTTTTTTTGATATAATGGGAAGGGGAATGAGGAAGTTCGTTTATTGGTTTGAAAGTTTACTAGGGACAAACCGCAGGCCTTTTTATTTTCACGAATTTAAGAACGATTTTTGAGAAGAATGTCGTTTTTTTGGGAGAAACTTTTTGTTTTAGAATTTTTTGAGTTATCGATTTTAATTCGTGATTGCTTTTTTGATATAATAGAAAGGGGAATGAGGATGTTCGTTTATCGTTTTCAAAGTTTACTAGGGACAAACCGCAGGCCTTTTTTTTTTTTGACGATTTTTGAGAAGAATGTTGTTTTTTGTGAGGTACTTTTTGTTTTAGAATCTTTGAGTTATCGATTTTAATTTGTGATTGCTTTTTTGATATAATAAAAAGAGGAATGAGGATGTTCGTTTATCGTTTTCAAAGTTTACTAGGGACAAACCGCAGGCCATTTTCTTTTGTCGAATTTAACGACGGTTTTTGAGAAAAATGTTCGTTTATCGTTTTCAAAGTTTACTAGGGACAAACCGCAGGCCATTTTCTTTTGTCGAATTTAACGACGGTTTTTGAGAAAAATGTTTTTTTTTTTGTGAGAATTTTTTTACTTCCGAAGTTTTTGAGTTATCGATTTTAATGTGCAATTACTTTCTTGATATAATGAAAAAAGGAAACGTGGAATTTTCTTATAGAAAATATTGCTCGAACGACGGGACAGTAAAACGCGAATCTTTCATTACACGTTTTATCCCGAACGAAAGAGGGTAAATATAGTACTTTGTACTTAGGATTCGAAATAACTCTGCCGTAATTCTTCGTAAACGCGTATCCCCAATAATCCCAATAAAGTCGATGATTCTCGGGACATACGCGATCTCGAGCTGGCATATTCTCCACAAGCATCACGCGGGCCTTCGTTCGTAGATAAGAGAACGACGTGCCGCGTTGACGGAGGAAGAAATAAATCGTCCGATAGCCCGAACGCGACAGCGAGGAGATTCTTGGTGTAACCCGGAGGATAGGAAATAGGTTTAAGCTTAAAATTTCTTCGACGAACATTCCCAAGTACTTTGCGAGTTGGTGGCGTCAAACCTTCCCAAATAAACTTTCCGCGCGACGTTCTTACGCGTACGTGACGTTTCGCATTTGCATAAACTTCATTCTCTGTACTCGAGATTTTTCCATTGGCAAATTATCGAACCAGCCTTGAGAAACCATCCAAGACGAAGACGATGAGCACAGCCCGAGAGAGAAAAACCGACGCACGAGGAAAAAAAACAAATTAAACCGAATTACGTACGCGTAATGCGCCTATCAAGATTCCATCGCACGCACCTACTTCCTCTCCGATTGGATAAAAAGAAAAAAATCCCGAGGTATTTTAATCGTTATTCTCGCCTATCTAAGAATAAACGAAACGATGAAAATATCGTTAAAAGATTCAAACGTTACATTGACGATCGATCCTACGTCGATTAACGTCACTCTCGTAATCGCGAGATTTACAAGTCGCGATTAACGCGTCTCTCGTATATCTCGCGATTAGAACCAGAGAAACAGACAAAATAAATAAAAAAAAGAAGAATAAGCTTGTTTCGAAAAAAAAATATTTTTCGTACATCGCGCAAGTCCTGCGACATAGGACGTTCGAGATTCGCTTCGAGGAAACGTACGGCGCGCTGAATACCGGATATGTGCCGATGGGTGAACGACGATGTACGAAGGATTACGTACATCCTCGATGCGCGTATGTTTGCCTATGCTTACGCACTGACGAGGTTCCTATGTAATAAAAGAAAAAAAAAGTAAAGAAAAAGAAAAAAATAGAAATGAAGAGAGAGAAAATACGAAGAGGCAGTTTTTAATGACGTAGTTGGCGGTCTAGTAGTGTCGTAGAATCTTTATATCGGTGATGGGCAACTCGCGGGAAAGAAACGTTGTTTGTAAAGTAATTCTTTAACGAAGGGGGCGAGGCCCTCGGGGAGTTATGACTCTTTGGTTTGTGACTGATAGGGACGAAAAGCGTATAACGGTTGTTTAGTAACGTTTAATAAACGAGATGAGACGGCTTACCTGGAACTTGTACCTGGAAGTTACCGGGAACTCCGATTAAAAACGATTCCGGGCATCGGGTGGGACGAGACAACGGTCGAAGGGACGTCGCTCACTATCGCAGTATGTAACGTAATAAGGTAAAAGTGTGTATATGTGTGTACAGAGGGAATTGGCGCGGGCGGGAATGAGAGAAGTGAAAATAATAAAATGGGGGCTTAGTCATGCGTCGTTGTCGTCGTCGCCAACGTCGACGATATTTTATACCGGCTAATATCAGCACACACGAGAAAAAGAGAAAAAAATAAGAAGAAAAAAAAGCTCGAGTAGGTACGTTATTACACGTCGGTGCTCGATCGCGAGGACGTTAAACGGTAGAGAGAAAAATTGTGGGATTGTCCCGACTCTCGTAAGCGTTACGATTGTCAGTCTTTTTATACTAATAGGTTTCTTGGTTTCTTTTTTGGGAAGTAAATTGAACGGAAATTGGGACGATTTCTTTGGATTTTTGTGATAAGAATTTTTTAATTCTGCCTTGTAAGCGCTACGATTGTTTTTTTAGATTAAAAGCTTTTTTCAAATTAAATTAGTCGGAAATTAGGACGATTTCTTTTGATTTTTACGATAAGAATTTATTAATTCTGGCTCGTGCTAATTATTGTTTTTTCTTTAGATTAACAGGGGTTTTTTGATTTTTATGATAAAAATTTATTTTATGATAAGAAAAAAAGAAAAAAGAAGAAAAAAAGCTCGAGTAAGTGCGTTATTACACGTCGGTGCTCGATCGCGAGGACGTTAAACGGTAGAGAGAAAAATTGTGGGATAGTCCCGGTTCTCGTAAGCGTTACGATTGTCGCTCTTTTTATACTAATAGGTTTTTTTTTTGGGAATTAAATTGGACGGAAATTGGGACGATTTCTTTTGATTTTTGTGGTAAGGATTTTTTTATTCTGGCTCCGGAGCGCTACGATTGTTTTTTTAGATTAAAAGTTTTTTTTCAAATTAAATTAGTCGGAAATTAGGACGATTTCTTTTGATTTTCACGAAAAGAATTTATTAATTCTGACTCGTGAGCGCTAATATTGTTTTTTTTTTGTAAATTAACTTGGGCAAAAATGAAGACAATTTCTTTTGATTTTTATGATAAAAATTTATTTTATGAGAAGAAAAAGAAAAAAGAAGAACAAAAGCTCGAGTAAGTGCGTTATTACACGTCGGTGTTCGATCGCGAGGACGTTAAACGGTAGAGAGAAAAATTGTCGGATAGTTCCGGCTCTCGTAAGCGGTGTTCGATCGCGAGGACGTTAAACGGTAGAGAGAAAAATTGTCGGATAGTTCCGGCTCTCGTAAGCATTACGATTGTCATTCTTTTTATATTAATGGGTTTTTTTTTGTGAATTAAATTGGACGGAAATTGGGACGATTTCTTTTGATTTTCATAGTAAGAATTTGTTAATTTTTTTATTCTGGCTCGTGACCGCTACGACTATTTTTTTTTTAGATTAAAAGGTTTTTTTCAAATTAAATTGATCGAAAATTAGGACGATTTCTTTTGATTTCCACGATAAGAATTTATTAATTCTGACTCGTGAGCGCTAATTATTATTTTTTCTTTAGATTAATAGAGTTTTTTTGTAAATTAACATGGGCAAAAATTAGGACGATTTCTTTTCATTTTTATGATAAGAATTTATCAATTCTGAGTCGTGAGCGCTACGATTGTCATTTATTTAGATCAATAGTTTTTTTGATAAGAATTTGTTAATTTGGGGAAAATGTGGGTTTTTGTCATAGGTGAGATCGCCTCGTGAATCATGCCTCGCCTCGAAGCTCTACCTGGTACGCGTTCCTCCCTTCCGAGAATTTGCCAGTTCCGTTCTCCCTCTGACGCTCGCTATCGTGCCTTCTAATAACAACGGCATGACCCACCCTACGGCGTACAATACTTCGTAGAGGCTCGAGTACCTCGAAGGGGATCATCAGTTGAGCTGGCAAAGGTACACGACAAGAACCAAGCCCTCTTCCCTTAAACTCACCCCTCTACCCCCCAGTCGCAAGCTCTCGGAATGCGTATCGGGGTCGTTTCGATTACGAGGTAAAACGCGCACACTTATACCTGGGGAATTTTATGAACGAGATTAAAAAAAGCTCTCGTTCTTCATTCACAAATAGAATTTTTTTTTAATTTCATTCATCCCTCTCCTACCACGAGGGATGAAAAATAAAAATATGCAAAGAAAACAAAATTCAATCGTAAAGCAAATATAGGAATGACGTCGTTAATATTAAAAAAAAATGTTAATATAATTCCCTTAAATTAAATTAATATTAAATTAATATTAAAAATATTAATTAATAATAATAATTAAAATATATATAATATTAAATTAATATTAATTATAATAATAATTAATTATAATAATATTAATTATAATGATAATTAAAATATATATAATATTAAATTAATATTAAAACAAAAAAATGTTAATATAATTCCCTAAAAAATAATGTTAATATAATCTCCCTTTGAATTTTTACAAGCTGTTTGGTTCGTGTGTCTCGTGCACGAGACTGAGAAAAAAATCATTTGTCCCTGTTACACAGAGCGTTATGGTCTACTACGTATTTATAGTTATTGTACGCAGGTTTTTGTCGGGGCGAACTGCGTGCGGTTAAAATACGAACGGCGTGCGCATACATATATATATATTTTTTATAGGTATGTATATATATATATATATATATATATATATATATATATATATATGAAAGGTCTAGTATAACTTTAAGCCAGAGTACGGTCTGTGCACATGCTGCACGGACAATAGTGTCGGCGCGTTGCTTTGATGCTTTTGCTCGCGGCTCTCCTCTTTTTCGTTGCGCAATCCCCAACGAGCTGCCAGGATCACGTAAGAATTACTGTATCGCGGAACCGTCTCTCAACGTTTTGCCGAGATGCGCACGCCAACTTCGTGAACTACAATTACGCTACAAAGCCACCTAATTCTAGCCGAGCATTTTCATAAAATTGAATTATCAACTATTTTTTTT
>JAPYZU010001941.1:0-29764 GCA_030523005.1 Tryphoninae sp. B BG-2022a
CATAGATATAGCATAGATTAGGGCGTTACATTTAGGTTTGCAAAATTCAGAGCAGTCAATTAAATTGCTTGTATTTGTCCGCAGTCATTTTTTTTTCTCACGCATTGGCTGCTCTGAATTTAGGCGGCGAGTGGGTGCCTTCAACGCTTGTCGGCACGTTGGGCAAAATTCAGACCAGCCAATGCCCGAGAAAAAAAATGACTGCGGAAAAATACAAGCAATTTAATTGTCTGCTCTGAATTTTGCAAACCCAAATGTGACGCCCTAATTGCTATATCTACGTCTAGGGTGGGGATGGGCGGCTTTAACGCTTCTCCGCGCTCTCATTGGGCTGATTTAAAAAAATTATATCTCGTAAATTATTAACAATATCCCTAATGTTTATTTGCAACTTTTGTTTGTAATGAGCCCATCTATCTTGAAATGCCGCCTGGCACCCTTTACGCAATTCACCCTGTATAACCCGGGGCATCTAGCACCTAAGAATTATATCGTCTAAGTTCGGTGCATATTTCAATCCAAGTCTTGACAACAGTTAAAGGTATGCATGCCAATATCAATTGTATGTATTCATTACGGATATATTATTAAAATATGGTGCTCTTGCCACTTATAATCAAACCTCGTTATAAGTATCGACGGTTTATCATTATCAAAGATTCGTTATCGAACATTTGTATTATTTGTGGTATTCCCTTTGTGCACGCATGTACAGAGATTTACCTATTTGTCAACAGCCCGAGCCTCCCGAGCTGAAATTCGAAACTAAGGGGCCCTTTCATATACTAAAATTTTCATTGATTTGTGCAAAATATTGCAATTTGAAAGTACCTTAGAAAATCCCTGTTCGACAAGATTTTATTTCCCGAAAAAGAAATGCCTACATAACAAGATTTTATTTCCCGAAAAAGAAATGCCTACATAAAATATGATGTTCTGATGGGAATTGTTCCCTATTTCCCTATTTTTTTATTTACAGAATCAGGTTTTCTTCACCATGTGCCGGAGAGCACTTTTTATCGTGTACATAGCGACGTTTATCCTGACATGGCCCGCTCATTTTGCAGTAAGAGGATAATGTGAAACTTCTTTTAGTGCGAGACAGATATAATTATATTTACGCCCCCACTTGCCCCGAGCAATTAGCATTTTAGAACAAAGTTGAGAACAATAAGTTGCTTAGCCAGCGGAAGGCGTCCTCTTTTTTAATCAAAAAGATCAATCTTCGCGGATGAGATTTTAAACTACAGTTATCTCTTACTACTATCGTCCTAGGGACGCTCGAATTCCCAACTTGAAAATTCTTTAAGTGAAAAACCACTAATATTTATTACTGCGCATCAGAGGAATTTTTGATATACAAGCCTCTACTCAAGATGTGTAATCATTATTACACAGGTCACTGGTAATCAATTGCCCGGAAGCTGACCAGAATTTCTGCACCGATAATATTTACCTTCTAACGATTATTTTACATTAACCGATGGTACATCATTTCACAAACAAAATTAACCACCCAGTACCACACAAGCGCTAGAGCTTCAAATTTCAAACAACGCAAGATGGCGGACCGACAGCTTTCTCAGTTTTCCAAAACCGACTCGAAGCGACATCTCGCGTGTAACACGAGAATTATCACGATGCGTCTCTTACTTTTACCACAGTCCACCCCGTACACAATCCATCTTTTATACACTCTGTTTTCCAGTATCCCACTGTCGAATGCCGAATCAGTTTGCTCTTTGACGTAACCCTGTTAAGATGGTAGTGCGGGATCGCCTTCGTCTGCTATATCTCGTCTTCCTCTGTATTACAATATTCGATACATCAAATGGAGCTGCAACAGACATCGAGCTCGATGCGAAAGCGCAACAATTGCACAGACTCGACAGTCTCAATCTTTTATTATATACATTTTTGCTAATACTTACGGTATTGACTATATGGACATTCAAGCATCGTCGTCTACGTTTCCTTCACGAAACTGGTTTGGCTGTAATTTATGGTGAGTGATTTTTAAGGACAATAAAAAACCTGCTCGTTTTTAACACTCGTATGAATCTTTCCTGTTGGACCGTTCGATTGTTAGCAACGACCCAGTGGCATTCCAACAGTTGCGTCACTATTTAATTTCATTCAAAAGAAGAAGAAAAAATGACCTGTCACATCGCAAAATGCGCGGCGTATAATCTCGTGCCCCTTCACTCTTTCGCTACCTTTGTGCTTTTATAACGACGTATCCGTTGGTAGAAATACTTTGGAAGCTTACACTTCAGTCGGGGTTGTTTGTGCTGTTGGATGCTTTACGAATAACAACAAGCTTTTATTCTTGGGTTAACGTTGCATCGAAATGACACACGCGTTTCTTTCAAGTGTCATTCTTTTGTTTGATGCTGTCTATATATTGATTTTGCAACACTGCGCCGAGGCTCGTATACTCACCTCGTGTTTGAAATCTACTCTTATTACCCTTGAAATCGTGATACTAGACGATAATCGAGATTGGTATATATAGATCAAGGTAGCATGAAACTTACATCCAGACGTTTGTTCCGGAATAACAGTTTATCCTCCAACGAACAATTCTTCAAGGCTTGAGATTTATTTGGAATGTCAATAATTGGGTGAACAGTTTTTTTTTCATTTTGTAGGGTTTCTCAAAAACAATGAGTTGGGGAAAAGCAAATAGCAATTTTTAAATTCCTATTTTATGGCGCGGGGTGTTTTGGTGCAAATATATATTTTTGCAGGGTGGGGAATTGTTGATGTGTTCGTACTTTCTATCAAAATGTGTTTTTACTGGGATATTGTGCATTCTTAGAAATTAGTAGTCAAACCTTTGTGTGCGACTGGACAATCGACTGTTTCATTTTGTGACGATGCTTCTCAACCTCTTGAGTCTTTTCAAGCAAATGGAAATTACTATGGAACGCTGTGGCTTATAAACATTTGTATTTGCTTGGCAATGTCTTATATTTTAGAAAAGCATTGTCTAGACAAATTTGTATCTGTCATTGTACTCATTTAATTCTTGTGTAGTCTTAAGACTGAGTTGAATTGAAATGAACTCCTCTCGAAGGTTGAGCGGTTCGACGTTCTCAAGTTTTGCTTCTTAAAGCAACGTCGGATCAACTTGGTTGCAACCAAAAACTGATAGTTCGTGCATTATCATGCAGCATTAGATAAAAAGCAAAAACAGATGTTCTGAAAAATTCGTTAGTGAGGTCAGATTTTGTATACCATGAGTCAATCTCCTCTGCGAGATAAGCTTTCTACAATTATCTTTGATTCAGTTTGCGGTTATACAGGTTCCATATAGCCTTAACTTCAGTAATCATCAAAGTTGTATAACAGTCATGTGTATAGCTTGGTATTTGGCCTGATCGGCACAAGGTTTTCCCATTTTCCTGATGCCGATTTGTTAAATCCGATATGTTCATCGAGCTATGGATATGTTGTTAAACGCGATAATATATGAATGAAAATACTAACGGAGATAGAAATTAGTATGTGTTAGTACGAAACCGGTCAGTTATTACATTACAATAACATCATCAACATGACGAAACAATCTCATAAAAATAATCATAGTTGCAGCATTATGTAAGTTACCTGTCATTCATACACCGTATAATAATTAATAGATGCCAATGGTGCACTTATAAGTATTTGCTTGCGTAAATATGATGTATGTACAGAATTATTTATCTGGGTCATTGCAATCAGAAGAATATGTAAAATTTCAATTTAATGTTTATTTTTGCATTTGCAGGGCTCATTATCGGTGCGATAATTCGTTATAGCTCTACAACGAGCGGTAGCATTCTTCATATGCCTGTCGTTCCAAATGAAGCTAGCAAATACAATCAGTCTGTGCCACCCGATTCTCTGTGGTTGCGATTTCCCGAAGACAAAGGAGGCGGACATACGGAGAACAAAACGTTTGCTTATTCGTTCAGAGGCGAGATATTCAAAGGAGACAATGAGATCGACGTTAAGGTATAGAAAGACTTTTTAATCAATAAGCATTTATCAAGTGAACAAAACTTTCTCCTCTTGTTGTTATATAATATTTTTCTTTCATAGGCAACCTTTGATCCGGAAATATTCTTCAACATCATTCTGCCACCTATTATCTTCCACGCGGGTTACAGTCTCAAGAGGGTGAATATACACAGACTTACATATATAATATAATTAACTAACAGGTCACAAAAAAAGTGTTTCATCGTGTTACTTAATTTCGACAAAATAATAAAAATCTGTTCATTTATTTCAGAAATACTTTTTCCGAAATCTCGGTGCAATCCTCATGTTCGCACTCTTAGGAACGACTATATCCTCATTCGTTATCGGGTAAGATAGTCCGATGGCTAGAGATTTACAGATAATGCCTGCTTTGTCGTCACTATGATATTCACGATGGCCCTTGATATCCAATAACGTATTTAGTGATTGATTGGTGAATCACGCACGTGACACAATGCCTAAGGTCACTGAGTTCGAGGACGAAGGAGGCGATATCAATATCTGGCCATTATCATGCAGCGAATGATAATCGCCAAATTTCTTTATTTAATTTAATTTCTTTATTTTTAATAATTTGTATTACTTCTTTCTTCTTTTGCACACAGATCGTTGATGTACGGTTTTGTACAACTAATACCTCATCTGGCAGAATCTTTCACGTTCCTCGACACACTTTATTTCGGTGCTCTTATATCGCCCACTGATCCACTGACGATCATATCGATATTCAACGATCTGCACGTCGACGTCAATCTCTATGCCCTGGTATTTGGCGAGAGTGTCTTGAACGATGCAGTTGCCATTGTACTCAGCGGGTGAGTGTATTTTCTTTTTCTTTTTAACTTTTGGACGATCGTCGAGTCTATAAATTTTTCATTAAATCACTACAATGTTTTTTCTTGTAACAGTTCGATTCAGCACTACAGCGAGCGTTATCAATCGGGTAGCGGAGGTTTCGAAACCGTAGCATTCTTCCAAGCTCTGGGCGACTTCGTTGGGATATTCAGTCTCTCCTTATTCATCGGGGCGAGCATGGGATGTTTAACCGCATTGCTCACAAAATTTACAAGAGTCCGGGATTTTCCACTATTGGAATCGGCACTGTTTGTTCTCATGTCTTACAGCACTTTCTTGATAGCTGAAGCTTCCGACCTCACTGGTGAGTCTTGCCTTTAGAAGCATTAAAAATTTATCAACTGGCAAACCTGGGTCATAATACTTTCCGATATAAACCCACGAAATTAACAAGGGACACATGTGGCAAACTCTGGGATGAATGGCATTAGAAATTGTAACAAATGAACGGTGGTTTCATTTTATAAAATTATAGATAGGAATATTGACCTACTGACAAATTTTGAAACATATAAAAAAAAAGGTGGTACACTAACTTGATACCACATATCGACTATAGTTTATGAGAAAACGACTGCTCGTCTTATTTTGTTTATTCTAACAATTGAGCTTAAACGTTTGAACTTGCCATCCTAATTGCTGGTGGTTGATAATACCCACATTTTCTCCTCGTAGATAGTACGAATCGGATATGTACTTTAGAGAGACTTGCTGACCCTCGTAATGAATTCATCATTTACTACAAATTAAATGATTTTTATGTGCCAATTAAAAATTGAATTAATTATATAGTTAAAATACTATCGACAATTTGTTTACCCCACTTACATGTACGTCACCCATTTAATCCCTTGTGTCAATAATAGAAGCTTCGAATATCTACTTGGTTAACTATGAAAAGGATAATATAATCACAACAACAAGGATTAGCGATGGCAAAGTTATAAAAAAAAGTTCGTTAAATTCTATACCAAACCAATCAATATCTATCGTTGTCTAACAAAGAGGATGCATAAGTGTCGGTGTAAAGGAAATAAAACTAGTAATGTAAAAATATCAGAGGAAAAAGAAATTATAATATACATGCCAACACTGAACATAAGGTCTTATAAAATATAAGAATGAAAAAATATTTTTGTAAGACCATTTATCATCCACATGTTCTCATTTGGTTACACTGGACGAAACATTACATTTGCACAAGTGTCACACAACTTCCACGGAAGCAAACAATTATACCCAAAATCCAAAGGGATATAAGTATACCGAATTTGCCTTCCAGAGATAATTTAATGATATTAAAGGTTATGTAGGTAATAATAAAATGCTGAAGGTTTCAGATCTCTAACTCAATTGGTTTTTGAGAAAAACCAAAATATCTACAAATCAGAAAACAATTTTTTTCATATGAACTCATAAATCAATTGGTCTAAATTTTGGATATGTTTTGGGGGTTGATGATAGCTTCTAGGAAACAATTTGTATTGTGGCATCTGTTTCTTTAAAGCCCATTCATCCAAATTTCATAATGGAATCTATTTTTCTACATTCATAAGTGATATAAATTAATCTCTTCATTCCGATAATACTAGCTAGGCAGGCAGTAGCCCGAGCCTGGCTTGTAGTACACATGTGTTTTCCTAACAAAATACAAATAGAAGAAAACGTGTTAGATTCGTTATTTTGTTATCGACCTTGGTCCATACCAGCGTGACTTATAAATTAGCAAAAATGGTTAAATTTACATTTATTCTATAAATTCTTTACAAATGTTATGAGGTCATTAATTATATATTACCAATATTCCTATTATTTTATCATCATCATAAAACTTTGATTCTTGTTAACAGGCATAGTCGCTGTCTTATTCTGCGGTATCTGTCAAGCTCATTACACGTACAACAATCTCAGTCCTGATTCTCGACAACGAACGAAACAACTCTTCGAGCTGCTGAACTTCCTCGCAGAGAATTTCATATTCAGTTACATCGGTGTGTCGATGTTCACCTTTCCGAAGCATCATTTTGATCCTGGTTTCATCTTTGCAGGATTTGTATCCTTCGCAGATTCAGTCATTGTTGAATGAAGCTTTTGTTTTTCAGATATGTTATTGTGTGGTTGCCACACAAATGGGTAACTGTTAGAATTATTCGGACAATCAATATGATCCTTGACTGTTGATCAAAATGATTATGAAAATTAGTTTTGCGCATTGCTGGGACGTGCGGCGAACGTTTATCCACTCTCTTTCGTGCTGAATTTGGCGAGGAAACCAAAGATACCAATGAACTATCAACACATGCTATTCTGTGCTGGCTTGCGAGGTGCTATGAGTTTCGCTTTGGCGATAAGAAATACAGTTTCTGACGCTCGACAAGCGATGTTGACGACAACCAGTCTCATCGTAATCATGACGGTTATTCTCCAGGGCGGTGGAACTACGCAGTTTCTCAGCTGGTTCAATATACCGTGAGTTTTATTATCTCGTTAACGCGTTCATTAAATTATCATAAGTTTCAAAGTAAGCAATTGATAATAATTGTTTTAGCGTTGGAGTGGATGAAGAGGTGGAAGGTCTATCGCACAGCGGAGTAAGAAGCGTAAGTAATTGATCCAATGATTTTAAACCATCTCGTGGTAACGCTATGTCGTTTTGTCTTCGACGTACTTTGTCAATAGTGAGAAAATAATGAACGGAGGGACGATGAACATGATATATTTAATAGTCGGCCAATCCTTCGCTCTGTAACGTTCATCCTTTTGAATCTTTATTTGCTGTCACGTTTATAATGCGTTGTGCCCTTTTCTTTTTCATCTTTGTGTCGATTGTGCTTTCCACCCAGGTGTATAATTCATTGGACACCAACGGGGTGCGTAAGAACTAAGTAATTTTTTCACATGTTTTTCGTTTAAAGACACTCGAGAGGGGTCGGGATAATTCGTACGTATGTAAGAATACGAAACGAAGTCCTCTCAAAATCTGTACTAGCATGCTCGGGAATATCGGCTGATTTGCCACTAACTATTGCTCTTTCTACATTGCACAAAACAAAAAGGTAGAATTACATGAGGTGATGATATGATTATAAATGCTAACTTGATAATTGTTGACATGTAGTCCGGTGGCGAAGGTGGCTTTGGAAATCTGGACTTGCGACGGGAATCAAGTCCACCGGTACGTTATCAACTCACTTGTATGGTTTTTTTCTTTGGTTTTCAAGTACTCGAACATGAATTTTTCGTATTTACTAACGTTGCGCGCGAACAAAGTTCGACAATACTCTTAAAGTATATTATTTTAGTTTTTTGTCTTTTATCTCATTCGTCATTGCAAACTCATTTATTTTGGTACACTTCGCGATGCTGCTTGTTTGCTTTTATTGCTGAATAACATTGAGTTTCATTTCCCAGTATGTATAGATATTTTTGTTTTCCTTCTGTTTTAGTTATTATCTTTTTTGTAAAGATTTAGTTATCCATTCTGTATGTCGAGGAACGATGATTGTAGCGCCAAATTTATTATTTTCGCACCCATATGTTACAGCTAACAAACGAACAAATAAAGTAAACACATACAACAATAACATTAGTCTATATGCGGATTGTTGCAAGAAGCATGATTGTGATAAAGTTTAAAAGTAATATAATAAATCTACATCACTAACCGATGATATAACGAGGCCGAGGCAATAGAAAATGCCACGAGCGAGTTATTCTAATATATATGTCTTATTTTATTTTGCAAATTATTTCTCGTAGATGGTTCGATGATATTTCATTGTTGTTTAATCTCTCAATTACTTTCAATGAGTCCACGTCAAACAGAATGGATAACTAACGGCAACACGTCGTTCATATTTCACAGTATAATTCTATGCAGGATGGTACGCAACTCGGTGGTGGGAACACCGGTGGTAGACCAAACGAGAAAGCGTTGCTCGCTAGAATTTGGGGCGACTTTGATACACGTTACATGAAACCCCTGTTGACCCATTCGAGGCCAACGCTGCTCGAGACATTACCGGTGTGTTGTACACCCTTGGCAAGAATTCTTACGACAGCTCAACAAATGTCGAAGGTACACTGGTTCGACGATATTCGTACGATAGATTCACGTTGCAAAATTAAATAGGTACTATAAAAAGAACATTGTTTATAGGACGACGTTACGAGAAACGTCGACTCGGATTCGGATCTGTGTCTGGCGGTACAGGAGATGGACTGGAGCACGAATATAGAGCCGGTGAGTTTTCATCAACCTAACCTAAATTACACTGTCAATCCGTGCTATCAGCCTAACAACAACAGCAATAATATCGAACTCGGCAGTAATACTAATCCGCGGGACGAACCTTACGTAATTCTTAATTTGCACAGACGATAAAAAGAACGATATTAGTATTCTCGTATTACGATTTTCCTTTTAACTTATCTAGTCGTGAAAAACCTTCGTTCGCTGCGAGTCGCCGCTTCGCACGTCTCGCAATAAAATTTTGAAAACAAACAAAAAAAATTCGGATCATTTTTTTCCAACACAGCACTTATTGTTTTCTTCGTTCTTTCACCATTTAAAGATCTGCGTGATTTATTTGTAGAACCTGATGTTTGCATTTTATACGAAGGAAAAGGCTAACAAATTTCTAGGTTATTTATTTTCACGTTTACTTGGCTTTGCATATTGCGTATATATGTAAATATATATATACTCTTGGCATTACTTTGCTCTATCCCATATATTATTTCCTTCTTGTAAAATGTTTCCCGGTGTTATCAGCATGTGAACTAATACTGTTAACTATAACTGTACTATATACCTTACTCGAACTAACAATCGCTGGGTGATACGACAATGATATACACAATAACCGGATGATTTGTATGTTATAACAAAAATTGTACTATAATTACGGAACAAAAAACATAATTTTTGTAAACGATTATGTATATATATATATATATATAAGTATATACGCCAGCTCCAATGTGAGTGGTCCGATGATTTCACGACAGTATTAGACGGTGACTATAAAGAGTTCGTCGTGTTTTTGTCAGTAAGTATACTTACTCGATCAAACGAATGCTCGAACATGTGTGTGTATCACTGTTTTGAATTACTCAAAAAAGAAAGATTTAAAAAAACGACGCAGCCACTTCAATTATTACTAACTCCACTTCAATTGAAATAACGAGCGAGTCGGATATACGTTTATAGGTTACGTTTGTGTGCTTAGGCTTACACTCTCTTCATGTTTTGAAAATTATGTTTAATGCCAAATATGGCTAAAAATTGAAAAATCGGGCACAATTCCGTGGGCATTCTTGAGCTAAACAAATCCAAAAAATTAATTTCCATGTCCAGTCCTGTGTTTGTTTTGGCATTGTTACCGTTACCTCAGTCTTTCTTTTCACATTTTTGTTCTCTGTTTTTTTCTACTTTTTTTTTACTCTACATCCTCATGCAGTTGCAATGAATTTTTTGTAGAAAAAGTATAGTCGTGATGATACCGATGATGATGATAATGGTGATGATGATGAAGACCTGAACATCATTGGAATGGATGGCTTCATTCCATTGCGTACGTTGTGACAGGATCGAAGCTAGTAAACGAGAAAGTCAAAGCAAATAAAAAAAAAACAAGCAGAACAATCAAATATGATAAATGGATCGGGGATGATAAGGCTGTGGTTGCTCGGCCGGCACGTCAATAGAGCACTGTTCATGGAAGAGCCAATGTTCCTCGTCGCATAAGATCAAGACAAAACAATAACCATTAACCAATTTGGAGATAGGCCAGTGTATCGTTTGTTTCATCCACCATCATTATATCGAGAACAGATTATTTGCGTAATGACTTGATTATAGTTGTAATTGCCAAAACCAACCTCGGACACCGGACAACTGGATGGATTTTAACGTTTCATCGTTCATATCGGAAAATAATAATCGGATCGTCGAACTGCGCTCGTTAATAGGTTCGCATTTAGCATTAAACATAATTATCATTTCTTTCTTTGTTGTCGATGATTAATGTTTAAGCAACCAACCTCGAAGATATTAATGTCTTTGCCATTCAACTACAGACTACCTCTTCTGTTATTTGTTTTTAACGTTCACACAACTCTCAAATAATTTCTAAGAGGACAAACTTATATAAATCAGCGATCTTGGATCGATTAAAGTTTCGGAGCTAGATCAAATATCATTGTATCCATCGATTCTAACTGTATTTCATTGAGCATTTTTGCATGCGGCCTGTGCAGGAAACGAGCGTTACGCAGGCTCTCAACTACATGTAAGACGTGTGTTCTACCACTGATAAGCCTCGAATAATCTTACAAGATTGGATTTTCGCGAATGCACCCCGAGTTAAGAAACATAACAGAAACAATCAAACACCGTAACAGTTCTCAAGCGTTAGACAATCATTCTGTTCTTTTTGTTTGTATTCTTTCCTCGATTAACTCGGCATGTTTTTTTAACTGTATGTTTCAAACTTGTTGCACGCTTATTCGCAGAACTTATCTCGGTGTCCATTTCTTCTTACCTCGTATACGCAGATAATTGGCCAAATTATTCTCTTTCCCATTATCCATTAATGATATTGTTTCGCTCATTCGTTTTCTATTTGTTATTACTTTTCTTTTTGTTCCACAGACTCCCAAGGATCACACGCATCCTATTTATTTTTCCTGATGTCTCACGAAGCCCTTGCGACTGAGGTTTTTCCCGATTTGTCGAGTTCGTTCCATTTTGTGTAAACCGTTCATCTTACTTTATCAAGAACAATCTCACGATTCTTGTCCAGGCTTATGATTTTGTTTTCAACCGGTTATTCGCAAACAGGGACAAAAAAACAAAGGAACGAGCAATCTTGCAAAAGCAAAATGCACGGTAGAAGGATGAAATGGGAGCTTGGTGAACGTGTGCATAGGCTTATAGTGTCGTTTTGTCAAATATCGTGCACAGCTTTGTTATATAAAAATTCATTGTAATATTAAACGATGCGGGAAATCGTATTAACGTAGACAATTAATATTAGTAGACATTTGTCGAATGGAGAGCAACCTTTGATCGTTGATTAATCATTGGACCTCTTAGAATTCGTTCAGTCAGTATTAAAGAAATATCGAGCCTGAGACATTTGGTGAAAGGAGTTTTGGGACTAATTTCAAAATGATTAAATGTAAAACTAGCAAACATAAGGAAATTAAATCAATGGTGCGTATCCAGTGGAGTATTCTTCACGTATTTGATATACTTTGTGAGGCAGCCGGGAACTTGGATGGGAGATGTTAATCCGGGACCACAGACGCTGCACACACGCGTCGCCCTGCCTGGTTTGATCGGTAATCATTTGTAAAAGACAAATTCCAGCACATGAGACACTCACCCTGATGGCGATAGATATATTTAAATTGAACAAATATTCTATACGGCTAATTGATCTTACTATATATATATATATATGTAAATATATATACATATATATAAATATATACACACACATACAAATAGGTGGAAGAACAGTTGTAAGGTAAAGTTGTAAATGTAATATCTTCTCTGATAATTAGATATCGGCCAATCATAGAGAAATTTGTTTTGCTACTCGTTCCATATCGAGAATCTATGTAACAATTCAGCTCAGCATATATATTTGATCCCTTTTGAAAAAAAAAAAAAAAAACAAATCAACGATTCGTCAGTATGTGCCTAACAAAATTTGGTGCCAATTTTTACCAAGTTTATTGACTCAAAATTTCATCTAGAGTTGTGAGAGCTTATCGCAACTGATATTGTATTCTTCAGAACCGAGAGCCTCGCGAGGATCGGATCGAACAATGTTTTAATTATTATTACTTTTTTTTTTGATAGTAAAGTTGTAACGAACGGATGCGTAGTCGATCGTTTAATTTAATTATTTGGCTGTGACCACACGTAGTAGGATTTGTCCATCGTTCATGTGATGCTTTTGCGGGAAGAGTGCGTAATATTGATAAGGATAATCATAATGTCTCTCTCTCTATTTGCCTCTGTAATTGAAACGTTGCACCGTTACATAATATTTTTAATCGAAACGCATAAACGCGTGCAGTTAAAAACTGCAAAGTCAAGTACCTACACACGTGTCCTTCGGTAAGGATATGGTGTATTCTAATTTTATCTGGGATAAGTGAGCAACGAGTTAGGCAAAAAAGATTTTTAAAAAATATTTCATATATGCTTTTTCGCTATTGATTTTGTTTGTATAGCTGATAGAACGGTATTTATATTATATAGTACGTGTATGTCTACACCCATGATTTTTGAAAGTTCGTTTGTATTGTATAACAATGATGATGATGATGATGATGATGCGATGCCATGTAATACACGACAACGTGTGTGTGTTTAATAAAAAAAAATCTTTGTAAAAAGATAATATACATTGCAAAAGGATAGTGTCAAACTGTGATCGATATGCGAGCTTGATCTTTTGCTATTTCCCTCATAGCGCTTATTACTTTGAACATAGAACCATGCCCTGGTATAATATAGTCAGCGATTTCTAATATTTTCAAACGCATCTGCGCCTGGACCTTTCGCAATTCAACATTTCCTAGGTTTTGCCAGATCGATGGATCAGCTAGATCTTCTTCTTTCTCGAAGAGATCTCCTGTTATGGCAATTCGTACATCATTATCAGCCAACTTAGCATCCACTATAACAGTTATGTCCTCGGAAGTGTGGCCTGGTGTAGCAGTAATTTCTACACCTTCACAAAGTCGATAGTTTTCTGTAAATTAAACGACAATGAAAAGGATTATGTGAGATACAATATGCACATTTCAGCCAGACCACAGCCATGTAAAAAAAGATTTACCATGTATTTGTTCTCATATCGGAATATTCTTTCTTCAAAGCATTCTCCCAACATTATTTGTTTTGATTTTGAAACAAATTCACAGTCTATTGGTAGTACATAAAGAAGAATACTATAATCATAATATCAGCAAGATTTTAAGTCAGGAGAATATGTGTATATTTCTTTATGTACATATTTATATCTTAGAATCAGACAATTGGCTAACTATAGAACTTTGTGTAAAAATCATATACTTTCTGTGGTATTAAGTGTTATATGCTATTATATGATGTTGATTATAAAAAAGTTATACATTTTTTGTCTCAGAAAAACGTTTATGGTACAGTAAAAAACAAATTAAAGAAATTTGACATCGTATAAAAATGAAAAATTTGTTATCCTACGCACAGTTGCAAAGATGCTATTGGTTAAAAAAAAAATAATAAAGTTCTTTATAATAAATAATATAGCGTTGCGAATAAAGAACCTTTTAAATTTCGACAACTGAATCTGTAGCAACAGTTCAAGGTAAACATCATTTTTGCATGGCCAAGGTGTGGTAGTATCGCCTTTAATCAGACATAAATATCATGGAATATTTGTCAGATTCCATGGGACCAACCATTTTTTATATTTTTCTCATAGAAGATTGTACCACGATGAACGGTAAAGCCAACTATGTGTTCGGCATTTAGAAATAAATTGTTGTTTCCTATGTGATCGGAGTGACTATGACTGCACACAACATAATCTATATCTTCAGGACTAACATTTTGTCTAGCGAGTGCTGAAAACATTTCATGATCAGATATCGAACATTTATTGAGATTAATGAGCGTGCAACTGCAGTTTGCATCCATTACATTATTGTCAAGTTCCTTAGAGTAGCCGTCGAATAATACGATAACTTGCGCCATAATTTACAAATATTTCTTTAATTCTGGTTTTTCTATTTAAAGCCGAAGGATGTTGCTTTTATTTTCCAAATGTATCGTTATTAGCCCATATGCGTCTGTTTGTCGGACCTTGTTGCGTCAATAGGTTATGTTCAACGATTATGATGGACGCGTCATGTTGGCAGACAGCGGGTCAACACTAGTCGACAGGATGAAAACAATTTTTCTTGCGGTGTCAGTATAGCGACTTTTACGAGGATAATAGCATCATCATGAAACTAGTAAGTGTTTGTTTCCTCGGTCTGTATAATTTTCATCTTTGATAACTTTATTATTTCATTTCACAATATGTATATCCTAACCTCACATTCGAAATTTTTGGTGTCCGATATCCATTTGCGCGGTGAGCAGGAGCGAAATGTTTCTAGTTTGAAAGATTCGATAGGTATTATAACTGTCAAACAAAATAGAAAAGAGAAGCCGGAACTTTTTTACATTATTGGCAGGTCTATATTCATCATACATGCAAAGTGTTATGAATATCAACTATTTCCTTTCAAGAAAATGCACAGTAATAAATATTAATTATCTCTATATCTACATATAAATTATCTTTGAAGACAAGAATGTAAAGAACTTATCTAAATTTAATAAAACTATAATTGAATTGAAAGCAAAAAAAAGGAGAAGCGAGATGACAAATGAAGTTTATATATAAGCTAGGTAGGTTTATTTGTATTCTATTGTGTGGAAAAAGTATATTTTTTTAATCTAAAAATGGGGTATTGCATGGATTTGTAGAAATTAGAAATTACTCAATAGTACAATTATTATTTAGGTAAAATCTAATTCTCATGAGAATAGGTAAATGGATTAATGACGTTTTCCAGTATTGCTTATCCAGCGAACCAACAAAACCATGTTTAGT
The DNA here is from genome assembly GCA_030523005.1 of Tryphoninae sp. B BG-2022a. Classification (NCBI taxonomy): domain Eukaryota; kingdom Metazoa; phylum Arthropoda; class Insecta; order Hymenoptera; family Ichneumonidae; species Tryphoninae sp. B BG-2022a. The sequence goes on from JAPYZU010001941.1 coordinate 15,552, forward strand.
ACTGAGCTTCAAGGGTATCACTTTGATGCTCGACTGTGGCTTAAACATGCAGTCCGTTCTGAGCTTTATGCCAATGCCAATGGTACCTAGTGCAAGATTCAATTCGCTACCGTCCTGGCTTCCACGTGACAATCATCAAGACTGGCAGATCGAGGGGGTACGTAAAAACCTTTAAAAATATTTTGATAAGCAAGAAAGCTCAAAAATAATGTCACAGCTAGGCTAAAATGTAACGATTACCATATTTTCAGGAATTGAAAGAGTGCTGCGGTCGAGTATTCGTTGACTCTACACCTGAGTTTTCTCCACCGCTCGAAAAAATTGTGGATTTTTCCGAGATCGATGCAATTCTCATATCAAATTACACATGTATGCTGGCACTTCCCTTCGTGACCGAAGGAACAGGATTTAAAGGGATTGTTTATGCGACCGAACCGACACTTCAAATAGGCAGGCTTTTTATGGAAGAACTTGTGGAATATATAGAGCAAACACCACGTGCAACACTGGCAAAACATTGGAAAGAGATGCTGCATGTTTTACCATCACCATTGGCCGATTCATTGAAACCGAAATCATGGAAGCATCTTTATTCGATGTCAGCAGTAAACTCTGCTCTCTCGAATATACAAATGGTTGGATACGATCAAAAATTGGACATATATGGAGCGCTCACAGTAACACCGATAAGTTCGGGTTATTGCCTAGGTAGCAGCAATTGGTTGATATCGTGCGATCATGAGAAAGTAGCATATGTCAGTGGATCATCGACTCTCACCACTCATCCTCGTCCCATGGAACAGACAACTTTAAAACACGCTAATGTCCTCATACTGACAGGTTTGACGCAAACACCAACAGCCAATCCCGATACAATGTTGGGCGAATTGTGCATGACAGTCGGTGAGTTATCATTATCCGTCCTAACCCTTATCAACGATATTCATTGAATTTAGCTGGTGTAATTTAAAGTGACATTAGTCGTAGATTCATTCTACGATGTAGATAATTGTTAACTGTATTGTCAGATGGAACTACAATTCTTCATTTTCAGCGATGACTCTACGTGCTGGTGGTTGCGTTCTCATACCCTGCTATCCCTCGGGTGTGGTCTATGATCTCTTCGAGTGTCTAAGCACCCATCTCGACAAGTCGGGATTTTCCCAGATTCCTCTATTCTTTATATCGTCGGTGGCCGAGTCGTCCCTCGCTTACTCCAACATTTTAGCCGAATGGTAAGACAGTGGAGTGAATCTTTAACCCAATGTTTATTTCATTTCGCAAAAACTCCCTGAAATAGCTTATATATTCCTCTTTCTTTGTCATATCAGGTTATCAACGAATAAGCAGAACAAGGTTTATCTACCGGAAGAACCATTTCCCCACGCCTTTCTTGTAAAAAACGCACGCCTAAAGCACTTTACGTCAACTTACGCAGAAGGTTTCAGCAACGATTATCGACAACCGTGTGTCATTTTTTGCGGTCACCCAAGTTTGAGGTTTGGGGATGCTGTGCACTTTGTACAATTATGGGGCAATAGTCCACAGCATACTATAATCTTCACAGAACCAGATTTTCCATATCTGGATGCGCTTGCACCTTTCCAACCATTGGCTATGAAAGCTGTTCATTGCCCGATCGATACCTCCCTCAATTTTACCCAAGCGAACAAACTCATCAGAGATCTCAAGCCAGAGAACCTTGTTGTGCCGGAGTGTTATACTCAACCGCCCATAGTCGCTCCTCATCGTGCTGATCTCGTTATAGATCCTGTTGGGGTAAGTCACCTTCCTCCTGAATATCCGTACATCATGAATTAATGTTATTCACAGTTCCTTCACTTAACGTTTGAAACAGGAAAAACCCTTGATAACGTTCAAACGTGGAGAAGTGATCAAATTGCCACTAAAGAGAAAGAAAGGCCGCGTTTTTATCGAGCCTGAACTTGCCGGTCAAATTATTCCCAGTGAAATTAGACCAGGTTTAAGTCTCGCATCTGTAACCGGCGAGCTCCAAGTTAAGGACAACGTTTATACGATTAAGGTAACGACAGATTTTTGTCATTTAACTTGCGTTATTTTGGGAAACATTCAATCGTTGTATTTCTTGTAGGTTATAGACGAACATCCGAGTGGAAAGCGAAAAACACCAGGAGATGCGACCGCACCTGACAAAGAGGAGATTCTCAAAGAAAGAAAACACGAGTACGGTAATATAGATCCTCAGGAATTATTACAGAAATTAAACCAGGAGGGGATTCTTGGAGCTAAGCTTCAGCACTCTGCAACTTCGACAAGTATACATTTGGTGAGTGGCATTGAAAGAAAACAAACAGAAAAACTGCGAGGCCGTTCCAGAATAGTTTATCGATTTGTTTTCCACATTTGCATTTATAATTCAAAGAAAACTCTGTATTGATCGATGGGAAGCATGATTTGTAGAGCATATCAATTTTATTTTGCTCTTTTGGTGAAATGCGATTCAATCCCAGAAGCAATTTTCTAAGTTAAATATTTCTCTAACAATAGAAAAAGACCCAGCTATTGTTTTATCATGATAAAAGTTTATAATACTGTAAATTCTTAGTGATAGATTGTTTCACTCAAAAGTCGTCTATTAACGATTGAAACAGCAAACTGTTAAGAATTGTGAAAGGAGTTTCGACGTGAAACATACAGCATTCATATTTGAAAATAAAATCTTTGTATGCGCGGTGCTGTTTGAACAACAAGTGAGCAGCGATAGAAAACTTTAGCAGTCCGATGTTTGAGTTATTTCCAGCCATCATGCGATAATTAATTTTTTCTGATTTTTACAGCAGGACGAAGACACTCTCATACAGATAGGAGACAATTCAACTCACATATTCTGTAATGGTGATCAGAATTTGCGTCGACGTCTCAGAGAAATAATAATGCAGTGCCTCAAACGATTTTGATTCCCTCGTGAGAGAGGCTCTAGGTTCGTCTTCAGTATTCATACAATTTTCTTGAATTTTTCATTTTAATTGAAAAACGCACATCATTTTTACTTTTTATGATCCACATACTTGTTCGACCAAATACACCAATGACATTGTTCGTTTCTTTACGTTTCTTTTTTTAAATCATCTTAGATCTCTACAAAATTCGTAACGACTATTCAGCAACACTCCCACTAATATTCGATCAATACGCTCTTAATGAATATTGCGGTGTTTTTTTTGTTTGTTATGAAGTGTGTGATGATAACTCGACTTGGGGTATGAAATTTCCACATTATTTATTACAACTTGTGTTGGTTCCTTTTTCGATTGTTTGTTTTTGTTACTTTCTCGTGCAAGGATATAATAAAACGTATGTATATATATGTATAATATATATCACAATCAATAAACTTATCGTAGAAGAAAAAGGTAAGTACGCAGACAACGAGTTCTCGGAATGGGAATTCATTATAAGGCGACCGACAGTTTCGGTGCCAAGGAGATTCACAAGGAGATTCACAGCTTTGGTACGTACCTTATATATATTTAAATAATAAAAAGTATACTATACTTGCGTTTAGCGGTGCGAGCGCAAATTTTACAGGAGCAGCGTGGTCGTAAAGTCAAATAGGAAAGGGACTAGAGTATTTTGTTTGGATAGTAAAAGCTAACGAAAGAATTAAATTGTAAGCTAATGGAAAAAGGAACAAAGAAACAAATAAAAAGTAGAATATGATTCCTTGTTGGTTTTTCGACGAAGCACGATTGTTCGTATTGTATATGAAACTTGACTTTCGTTATTCGAGCATAATACTAAACGCGAGAATGCTAGATTGATTCTCTAGGATCTAACGGTACAGTTACTAAGCAGTTTACCACGTGAGTCTGAACTGCTGCATTCTGAATGTGTCAAAATACATTTAGATGAAAAGTTTTTGGCCAAGTATCAACTTGGTACAAAATATATCGACCATGTTAAAAGTAAGTGTAACCAGCGTGTATAATCACGAATAGCCGCATCGTTAAATCATTCAAATGATACAATCACCGAGAATTTTCAATGCGAATGTTTGTTCGCTGATTTAACTTAACAACGTTTGGCAACTCGTATTGAAAATTATCAGTGGAGAATTTTCTTCTCTTTTTCTTTGTTTTTCCTTAATCATGTCCTCCGTTGAATTTTACAGAAATTGCTGCATACGGTCGTTCAACCACTTGCAAATCTCCTCGAATTTGTTACGCATCTCGATCATGATATCGGGCAAATCATCCGTTATCTGTTTCTTTTCAACAAGATCAATCGTTTCCAGAGGCTTTGTATCAACGCTGGATCTCTTACTCACATTCAGAATGTAGCAATCCATCACCTAGTTGGCAGTAGCGAAGCCAATCGCGAGACCAGCTGCAAAAGAGGCTAAAAAGAAATGAATTTCCTTTGGCCTAAAGGTGTCATCGCCAGTTATCGAATGATACCAACGCCGGGTGCGCGATTCGCCATTTTTTAGTAGCTGCTCCGCTTTATCCAGTTTTTTGTCCACAAACCTCTCAACCTGCAACATCAAATGAGAAATATTCTTTCGTTTGAATGCTCTATCCGTTTAACGTTGTATAATAAATAGTTGGAATAGCTACAATTTCGTTGAGGCAGGTTTTATTTTTGTGACAAGAATTATTTTCAAGTTATAGGTATTATCTGATAATATATGGCAAGTCGTTAATACTAGTTCATGTTCATTCGCGTTGCCGAGCCAATTTAAACAAAAAAAAGGACGCCCTTTCTCTTTCGCGTTATGTTCTTGGCACGATGACGATAACTCGAGGCACTTTGGGCGAATGACAGATATGACGATAAAGAAAAAATCGTCCTATACAGAATGTTCACTCTCGCGTCTTTGTTATATTCATTTATCGTGATTCAAGAGGATGCTAGGCCGATTATAAACCCGCCAATGAAACTTGTCGCCGCGTAAGTGTTCTCCCGACACCACGCTCCTATCTGAAAATAATAAAGAAAAGAAAGCTTTTTTCAGTGTAAATTGCAGGATGCTAGCGTTATACAGTCCGAGGGCCCCTTCGAAATGTTTTGAGAAATAGATACTTTTTGGATAATTCTGACCATACATAGACAGGCAAAGGCTAACATCGGATATTCTGAGATATTTAGCATTTCTAAGTTTCTCCTAAGTTATTCACAATAGACAGATTTAAGCCTGTTTAGCGAGCACAATATTGTGTTATAAGGTTCATTGCGTATAGTTTGAAAAGATAATTGACCGTTTATAGCATGCATTGGCTAATTTGGAGAAATCTCACCTTATCCATGAATTTGGGTCCTTCTCCAGTGATCTTCTCTTCCACCTTGTCTGTAATTTTATCAGCCTTTTTCTGAATTTTATCCCAATTGATATTGACGTATCCTTGATGAGCAGCGACTTGAAGAATAATAATGCCACCTCCTACGGCAAAAGCAACGACCTTGCCGACTTTCATAGTTAGAAAGCCCGTCATCCTAAATTTTGAACATAAAGAAAACAGTGAATAAGATTTGTCTGTTACTGGTCAAGGCGAAAATTGCGGGTAGAAGCTGCCAAAATCTATAGACACATACCATCCTGACGTAGTGCCAATGACTATTTGTTTGGTAGCCGATGTCTTGCTGACGTCACCCAAAAGCTTTTCTATAAAAGACTTTGCTTCCTTCGAGACGTCCATGTCGTATGCTTCGTTATTCGCGTTCTCCTTGCTTCTCTTTGATACCGGAAGACTCATAGAGACGCTGAAAGTTTGGGTAGGGAAAGAACGAAGCGTTAAAACGACAAGCTTAGATAATTAATTTTCGACCCCGATATGCAAGAGAGTCTCATTCTGAAAAGCAGGCTTTCCTCAATTACTCGTCGTCATCATTGTTGAGAAGAATGAATCATTGCATCGCTGATTGACTTTGACGTTTGAAATTCGTACCATCAACTTTATGACAATGGAAATTGTACGCTTGATTCGACTGTTTTTGACTGTCAAACTTCGAAGTCGCAGTTGCTTTGTTGACAAGTCGAATGTTTATCTATTGCACTACAAAACAATACAATTTCTGTATTTCGCCTTACAGTCAAATATAAATCTGTTTTTTTTATCAACGAAGATAAATTTGCAAATTTCCTAGTAATGGTATTATTGGTTCACAAAATTGAATATTCTTGTTCTGGATTATAACGTAGACATTAACGAAGTTGCTTATCGTGTCGTTAAAGTTATTTTAATCATCCTGAATGCTAAGTCATTGGCTTTTGGGAGGTTATCATTTCCAAGATGGCCGCCAGGTTGTTATTTTGACTTTCAAAAAACTAAGTTAAAACTTGTCACTTTCAAAATAGTTTCAATGAAATAATTAGCAGAATAGCCTTTATCAATATACGTACGATTATCGTGAAGGATAATCGTACGTATATTTGTTAGCTAACAACGCGGTTATACGAGAACTCACAATAGTTGTCTCTTGGTAAGAAAAAGAAACGATTAAGATAAATTGGTTAAAATTCGAAAACGATTCGTCTCTCAACACGTGAGTTAGAGCGAAAGTTAAGAATACATCGGAATGCGTCTCTCTCCAGTATGCGAAAGCTCGAGCTCACATAACGCAGCTTCCTCGCTCGCACACTACCCCGTCTTCGCCCTCCCCCCACCGCCGCACCGTCGCACTGATCCCCACTACTCGCAAGCCGTTCGACTCTCCTAAAATACCGATTCGCAATATACCATTGCGTGATGGATGATTACGATGAATAAATACGCGACGTATAAGGAAATTATGAAAACATGCGTAAGCCCAAAAAATCACGATCCGTCATTACTTTTGCCTGATGAATAATTATTCGCTATAACATTCCATGACGTTTCGATCGAATGATAATAAGTTGTCGAAAGGACGTCTACCGTTTGGCGAATTTTCTTGCACTCGCGCTGACGGCACCTTTGCGGAATTTCGGCATTCGTGGACGCGAGAGACAGCTTATATATCTTCCAACGACAATCCCATGACTTATATAAGTCTAACGCGCCTCGCGTATTTTAATTAACGAGACATTTGTCGTTTCTTGTGCTCTCACCTATTTCGTGAAAAATTAACGGAAAAACGATAATCCGACCGGTTCGTTCGAGTGTGTACGCGCACGGAATACGCTCTGTCAAATCCGTAGATTCGATCGACACACTTCGCGACACTTCGTTAGTCCACCGTAGCACCAACTACGCCGCCACCCTTTACGTGTGGCGCTGCGGGCGTTGATACAATCCTGCGCAAGTGGTATCAACAAATATGATTAAAGCCACGTCGCTCGACTTCGAAATAAGGCAACGGATACGTTGAACATTTCATCAGTTTTAACGAAATATTATTCGCGGATAAAAATAATTTCGTATTAGCGAAGAATGATCGAGCCGAATGAAAGAATCTAGTAAATAGAAGACCGGCGTGATCGTAATGATCGATACTTTCATCGAGATCTTATAACACGGGTAAACGAAAAAATTTATGTGTATACACAAACACGCGCCGTTGCGTCTACGTCATCCCGCCTCTCGTCGAATCAAACAAAATGGCTGCTCCCCCGTTGGAGCGAAGGCAAAACTTTGGCTGTACCATGAAAAATGGGTACTCCTGTCGCGTGCTTCGTCGTCCTGGTTTAACCTGTGATCGTGTCGTTGCAATTCGCGTAATCGAATACGTATTTTCGGTCGCGATGATAAACAATCTCGTTGTGGTGTGTGCAAACGTGTGACGTGTTATACGGTCGCGTCGGTTACGACGCCTTGATATTCGGCGGGATATTTTACTATTACTCGGCTCCGTTGATACGCGAACGACGTCGTCGTCGCCGTCGTCGCCTTCGTTGTCGTCGTCGTCGTCGTCGTCGTCGCCGTCGTCGGTTAGCCGCTCGCCAATATGATTTTGGCCGGTCTCTGATGTGTAAAAGCATATTATTTTCCGTCAAAAAACATTGCGAAGATCGAGTAAAATGGCCCAAGAGACCGACGACATTAATTTGACACCACAAGAATTGCAGACTCTATCCGAGCTCGATAGGTGAGAGCGCGATAATAATAAATATATATACACCATTCCTGTAGTGTTTTCGACAACTGTCAAACTCATGCGTTGAGCATTCCAATTATAGTAGTTAAGAGTTTTCGTCATCAACGAGAAAATAGTCTGGTGGATACTTCGCAAATGTCTGTTATATGGTGTATATATATATATGGGAACGTAACTGCAATCGGTTTATGTTGATGGAACAAACCGGAGAACTGGCCATACGAGCAAGATCCGGCGTTACATACCAACCTACTGACACCGTTTCGCGCGAATTCGAACGTTCCACAATTGCTTCTGCACATATTCTCGAAACGTCCTGTTCTTCCTCCTCGAAATTACCGAAAAATAAGAGAGACCTTTTTTTTTTAAACGTTTTGGGTGAAATTCTTTTTTTCCTAACCTATATCATCCTTCTTTAGGACCCCGCTGTCAAATCCCTGTAGAGAAAAGTATGAATAATGAAAAGAAGGTAATTGTGTTCTTATGGCTGTCTTGCTTTGTTTTTTTTTCTTGTTTCAGTCGACAGTTTGGCTTTCTAAAGTTGAATTCGACAGAACAGACCAAGAAAAAAGCTCTTGTTGTTAGAGCGATAAAGTATCTTGAGAGGATGCTGGTACAGGCTCAATCGGAGAAACAACGACGGAAAGCTGACAGCACGAAATCGAGCTCGGATGAGTCTGTAGATGACGATGAAGACAAGGGTATCAGTATAGATCCTAAAACATACTGCAAGTTGGGACACTTTCATCTTCTACTCGAGGATTATGGCAAAGGTATATTGCACTTTTTTTTTTATGTTTCTGTTAATATTGTTTTTTCATCTGTTGAGTTTCGCAGAGGTTGGTGTACGTTATTGGAAATGTAGTTTCATTTCTTATCAACTTCTTTATATACGAGTCAAGATTCTTCTTCATTATATTATTATATGAACTCACCAAACAAAACAATGACTTATTATCTAAAAAGCTTTTGCCTAAGTCACCTGTTTTTTATTTTCAACTTCTCAAATCTTGTTTGTAGATTGTTCACTTATGAATTGTATATCACTAAAGCTTAACAGTGATTAGTCAGCTGAGATTTTCAAGCCAACTGAAATGACTATTCCCTCTTGTTTACTCTTGATCTTATTCTAACGCATACTTTTCATACATAGTCTTCATCATCTTTAGTCGTAGTTACAAAGTGAAAAAACCAGTGCAAGTAAAGCCACAATCTGTGAGGAAAAATTGTTGAGCATTTGAAAACACAATGAGCAGATTTACATTCAGCAAGTAGATGTTTCTTAACTCGTGATCAACGGACACTGAGAATAGTAAAAATATTATATAATCAAGTTTTCCTGGAGACTATGAGATAAAAGCAACATTTCATGCCATTTGAAAACACATAATCTTAAGTCAAGGAGAAGTGTTGATTCAATTCTTTCTCTAATTCGAGATCTTTATACCAGTTTCCTTTAAAACTGAATCGAGATTCAAGCGGTTAATGGATAAACAAATGCTTAGTCTATGCAAAATTCAATGTTGCATTCTACACAACTGTGTCGTTGCCTGCAATTTAGTCGCATCTTTAAAATAATGAATCCTAGTTTTTGTTTCCAACTATAGGTTTCTCATTGGACAAAATATAAATATGTAGGCCTCAAGAACAATAAGTGAAACGAACTCAGTCGGTAACAGACGGTTTGATCTAATTTTCTTTGAAACTGTTGACTTGTTGGATAAAAGAAGATAACGAATCACGTCTAATTATTCTTGAATTATCCATAGTCGTCTTTTGTCAAAAAAGTCGAGTTTTCATGAACAAAAATTGGACGAGGAAATGCATCTTTGTCCCTCGCAGTAATAAAAGCTCAGTCGACGTTGCGCCTTGTTTTAACAGACTGTACAAATGATTCGGACCGATTATCTCTAATCGCAAATTAAATAAATTCCTTCTAAGTGATACGCTATACATAAACCTTTATTTCTTTGCAGCTATGTCGGCTTATCAGAAGTTCTACACCCTTAAAGGAGATTACTGGAAGGATGCTTCGTTCCTCTACGGCCAGGGTCTCGTCTACTTCCATTTCAATGCCTTCCAATGGTAAGTCAAAATTAAATATCAAATAATAGTCTCACTAACGAATAATCTAACTAAATTAATTTGAACTAAACTCAGTCGGTAAGACAATCTACTATTCAATATTTTCTAAAACTATTGAACTTTCGGATTAAAAAAAAAGATGAGAAAGACAAAACGATTGTAGACTGTCGGCAATTCGTTTGTTTCATGTTTTGCCTAAAAAATTTACTATCCAAGTAAATATTGAGAAAAGAAAACTCTTAGGCTAATGGTTGCTCGGTCGGTACTGCACATCGTCAAACCTGTACAAAGAAAATATCGGATGGTTATCAAAAAGTAGAAAACGAATAGAACGCGAAAGAAGAATCTCGGCGAGAGAATCGCCATAATTGCAGCTGTAGAGTTGCTCACCTTGAAGAGTCAATGCAACTCGAGGCCCATGAACTCTCGGGTTCACCGCGCCCGTATACATCCCGTGCACCTTTCCGCCTTCGTCCGACCCTTGCCAATTTTCTCTTTTAATTTTAACGAATAATTAAAAAAAAATCTTACATAGCCGTTACATCAGCGAACTGTATTATCGACCGCGATGATTTTCTGATCTGCTGTCGATAAAACAGATCTCTTTCTTATCCAACAATTCTTTACCGGCACCGAAGTGCTGATTCCACGTCAAGCTTCAAACATTTGAACAAAGATGTCGCTTCATGCGTCCTCGAGAGAATTCTCGTCAGAGTTCGTACTTGGATCGAAGCGTTTTTCTGTGTCCGTGGTGTACGTGCCGAGTCGTTTAGATCGCATGGCCGTGTCGTCGAGGGCCGAACGACTCCGTGCAATGCAGACACTGCGCTCTATTTACCAAGAGCATCGCGTAACGTTCCCTCTCAAACCTAAAAACGAAAACACCAAAGAATAAACATTTTTCATTCCATTCGTACGAGCATCAATCATTGACGCTTGTCAAGCTAAAAATTATCGTTATTCCTCGGTAGAAGCAAGAAAAAAGAATTCTCTCACAATTCGATGCACGACAGACGAGCATCGCGTAAAGCTACAGACGCAATATAAATTGGGTCATAACGATCAATTCTTCTAACCGAAATAGAGTTAACCAATCGTCGATACGATCCGTACCACACTCGTTTCCGTTAAAAACTTGATTGTCAGAATTTTAAATTACATTCGAAATTACCAGTCACACAACCGACCGTTGCACCGTCCGCCATCTTGTTGAAAATTTCATTTCATCGTGGAGACACTGAATCTAGAAGTTTCTATAAATTCAGTGACATTTGTCTCTCGATGGAACAAAAAGAAATATGGGTCGAGAGGTCGTCAGCCGAAAATTCGAATCGTCCATTGTCGTTTTCTCATTGAGAACCTTCCAAGTGACGCGACGATGCTCTGTTGCCGAGGAGATAATATTCCGTCGCTGGGCACGATATGCAAGTGCCCCTAAGATTTTGTCGAGCCATGATTGTTTTCTTTTTTTTTTTGTATTTTTTTTTTCTACACTTTTATTTTTCTTCTTTCGTTTCTCGTTCTTTCTCTGCCCATCGTACAAGAAGCCTAACCAAAGCCCTCTTTCCGGATTTAGATCCTCGTAGACTTCTTCTTTTTCTCTCTCTCTCTCTCTCTCTCTTCTCTTTCTCCTCGAGCTTTCTTTCTCTCATGCGCCTCTTCACTCTCGGGAGACACGTCGCGTTTTCAGGTTAGGTCGTTTTTGTAAATAGAAACACACGAGGGTAAGAAACTCGTCCGTGAAGGAAGGGAAGATCGGGAATGAAAGAAAGATGGCGCGGTTGGTGGCGCTGGAGTGGGGGTGAAGCGCTCGAGTGGGGAGGAGTGAGGGAAGGCTACGCCAACGAACGAGCGAAAATGGGTTAGATAGGACTTTCCCCCCCTCCGACTCGGCGTTCCCTTTCTTTTTCGTTTCCTCGGCTTATTCCCCGTCGCTCTCTCTTCGTTGCTTCGCGACTACGCCGGAAAATACACACGGTCGGACTGGAAAAAAATGAAACTAGAACGGGTCGCTCGATATTCCAGCGACGTATGCGTGCGTAGGTTCGTTCTCTTTCTCTCTTTCTCTCGCGTGTTCTACCCTATCCCCCTCCCCCCACCCCCCTCTCCCCACTCTTTCCCTTCTGTGTCTCGTAAAGTGTATTCTTTTGAAAAGAGAGACTCGCTGCTTCGAAAAAGACCCTTCCTTTGTCGTTTTCACTTCCTCTCGAGCCCCGACGATTCCACGAGCTGGTGTATAATGCCGTGCCGTGGCGGAGGCGGACATGGTAATGAGAAATTTCTTTCGGCCAGAGAGTTTTTCCTGGTAGCGAGAAAAAAAAAAAATAAATAAATAAAAAAATTGCACGTAGACGCGGAAAATAAAAATAGAAAGTTTCTTGTTTACTTTGTTTTTAATTACGTTTTTGAAATAAAATATAGATTGGGGACTTTAGGTTGGGAGGGAATTCGTGAATTATGTTGATGTTTTTTTTTTTTTATTGTGAGGAATTTTTTTTTGTTTAAATTTTTTGGGGAGGTCAAAGAGATCTTTTATCGTCTTTGTTTCTCCGTTGCAATTTTCGTTATCGATGTAACGATATTAAATTTCAAGGATGGAAACGATATCAAAAACGATATATTTTTTTTTTTTTTGAAATGACAATACCGAATTTGTTTGATTTTAGGTTGTGTTAAATAATTGCGTGATTTAATTTAAAAAATCATATTTTTATTAGATATCTTGTTTATACACGATTTTTGATTAATTACAAAATTTTAGTGATATTTTTTTTTCTTGGTATAGAAAGAAAATTTATTATATATCGATAAGAACGAACGAATATTGTTTTATCGATTATAAAATTAATGTTTACAACACCTTGAGGCACGTTAATATTCGATTTGAAATGGCAATTGAAGGAAAGTTATATATTTACTTACTGGTTACTCTTCGCATCCGCGAAGACACGCCATCTATGAGCGAGTGGCGAAACTAATTTGGCTTTCGTGGAGAGGGAACTTGGCGAATGGGCAAACGGTAGGAAGTGTAGCTAATAGCTAAGTTCCATACTGAGTTATTTATTTTTCTCGTTGTTTCAGACGTATCGCTGTGTTTGGGTTCGAAGTTTACTAATTATTGTTTTCATCGATTGTAATGGATATTAATTTTGTTTATCTTTTAATTGCACATTAAGGAAGAAAAGAACAATACTGTATTATAGTTACTTATCCTGCTTGCGATTAATACGACGTTGATGTAACGCAGAAACGACGAGTTACGGTTTAGTTTACCATTGAGAGGTTAGGTTTTGCAGTATGTCCGCCATCTTGTCGTATTGGATTTTCACGAGTTAACGAGGTTAGATTTGAAATTTTTGTTACAATTTCAAGGAAATTACGAGCCTGGTAACGTTTTTAAAGAAAATTTGAGGCACTTCGGACGGTAGCTTTGTTTTTCTTTTGTAGAAATAAAAAAAATTGTTAAATACACAAGGTTATTTATTATTTTTAAAAAATAGTAGTAAACAAAAGGTAAACTCGTGGTTGAATTAATAATAGTTTTCAATCGAGACGTTTAAATTTTTCAAGGCTAATTATGCTTTTTATAAATTCGAATAGATTGAAGACCCAATAGCAAAATACGAAATTTAAAAACCCTTAAGGTGGGTGAAGGGGGGGGGGCTAAATCCTACTCCCGTTTTTCTCCCATTCCAAGTGGACCGATCGTTTAAGTTCATTAAGAAAAGTTGTTGCAAATCGAGTAAGTTGTTGCAAATCGAGTAAGAATAACAAATAGCAATAACAAATAGACTAACAATAGCAAAACACAAAACTTAAAAACCCTTAAGGTAGGGGAAGGAGGGGGGGGGGTAAATCCTATTCCCGTTTTTCTCCCATACCAAGTGAACCAATCGTTTAAGTTCATTAAGAAAAGTTGTTGCAAATCGAGTAAAGAATAACATACTCAAAATTCAAATTGATCCTACGGAAATTTTATTTGTTATATAATAAACAAAATCATGAATTTTGTTTTCCATAAAATTTGTTATAAAAACTAATCGAAGCTTCTTTGATGTCATATAAAAATGTGT
>JAPYZU010001942.1:0-19211 GCA_030523005.1 Tryphoninae sp. B BG-2022a
AGAAATCTTTGAGAAATAATTAAATTTGATGATTCAATCGATGATTTATATTTGTATTTTAACAGAGTCTTAAAGTCTTGTCGATCAATGTTTTCTATACGAAAATGTAAAATTTAACAAAGTTGCTCACCAGAAAGCTTTGAGAAATAATTAAATTTGATAATTCAATCGATAATTTATATTTGTATTTTAACAGAGTCCTCAGAGCGAGAGTAGCAGTAGTTCGCGATCGGCAGAGTCACCGATGTCGGTACAGGTCGATCCGATGGCGGCATCGGTGGTTGCTGCTGCCCTCAGTGGCACTTATCCGACTCTACTGCCACAATGGTGTCTACCGCCTAGGGAATCACCCCTCGTGGGCGTCCAGAGCCATCAGGATGGTTCATCAGCGGTCGATCAACCTCTCGACCTCTCGGCCAAGCCGAAAAACTCTCAGGTCAGAATTGTATATAGTAACAATTATCATTTGTATTGATTTATAATTATTCAAGTGCCAATATCAAATTTGTCATTTCCACTTTTTAAATTTATAAATCAATACCCGCCCATTATTACATGCTTATGTATGGTTGTGAAATTGAAAATACTTCCTACACGATAAACATCACATTCTTACTCTCAATTTGTCGCAATTTCCTCATCAAAAACAAGAAATAGTGAATTTTCATATTTTTGGTGTTTTAATTGACAACTTATAAAAAATAGAGACAACGAATATCATTCTAGCATTGTATAGAAGAATTCCTATTCCGCAACATTCCAATAGAGCTGTGGAATGAAAACAAATTTTCAATTCCCACCTGACTCAAAGTTGGCCAAGCGAATCAAAAGTTTGGACTTTTGACACGTGAAGTCTTTTCGTTCCAAAACAACTTTATAAGGATGTTGTGGAATGAGAATTTTCCCCATGTAAGACAAATGCGACATTATTAATCCCGATTTAGTGCAATTCATCCGCGCAAAATAGAAAAAACAAAAATATTTCCTCCCATCTGTTTCCAAGATTATTTCTGTGACGAAGCAGATTGTAACGAATCTTCCTTTCTTTGATCAACAGGACAACAGTATAACGATGTCGAAGCAACAAAAAATACCTCTGAGGATGCCGACGGGCATTGACCCCAAGAGCATCTTCACGTAAGTATAAACAAATTACACAAAAACATCTTCCAAGAATCATAAAACGCTATCATCTAGGAGTCCATAGGAATAATTAGTGAACACTTTACACGACACAATTTACAACCTGAAACAAGAAGAAACAACGTCAGTATTTTCGCATTCCATCGTCGACGTCGCTTCGTCATATTCGCGAGATTCGTGTGAACGAAAAAGAAAAAAACTAAACGAAGACAAAGAAAAGGAATTTAAAAAAAAACGTTCGATCGCATTCCACTGATCGCGATATACCTCGTGACCGAGTGCACATTGGTAGGCACTTCTCTCTCCTGAGTTTGTCGCGCATCGCGATAAGCCGCGTTCGCGGACTCGCGAGACATGGCCACACCGGCGACACGAGAATATCTTGCTATGTCTTCGGAGCTTCAAACAATAGAGCGAAAAAGAAACCGAGACAGAGACCGAAGATACAAACTTGTCGACGTACTAAGAAAGAGACGGATAGAAGCAAAACGAATATCCGAACAAAACTGTAATTCAAAGTTATCCAAAGACACTTTTATATTCGTCGTGAAAATTTAATATAAAAGAAAGCAACATTATTTGGAAAAGAAATTTAACAAATCACACCATGGCCACTCGTATTTCATACATTAATGTAAACCATGAGAATCGTGAGAACGGAAAACCGCGTGCGTTGCCCCCGTGTTTTCGCTATTGTTCCCCTCGTTCGACATTTTGCGCGTCAAATTTATTTTTCATTATCGTCTTCTATTATTAGTTACAACGTAATCTCCGCGTACCTCAGAACATTAAAGAGACAAACGTTCGTGTGTAAAATGCACGAAGAAGGAGAGAAGAGGAGAATGAAAGAGAGACAAGAGAAAGAGAGAGAGAACGAGGGACGTGAGAAAGAAAGAATAGAACTCGCGACAGTCTCCTCGCTGGCGAGAAAGAGCCTGCCTGCATTCGCAGTCGTCGTGTGAATGCATCAGCCAGTGCAACGAGGCTAAAGCCAAACCGATAAGATTATGGGCTCGCGAAAACGAGCGGAGGGACGCCTCGCTTCCACGAAAGCGTTATTCGTCGTCGTCGTCGTCGTCGTCTTTCAACGTTTCGCGAACGTAACATCGCAGATCGTATATGTCGAAAGAACGTCGCGAGATTGCGATCGTGGCTGGAAAATCCTTTCTAGCCAACGTACAGAAAACTTTTATATACATATAGAAACGAATCTGATATCGGTTAAATTCCAGACTGTTATTGATCCTTTCGGGTATACTAAACTTCGTCTATCCGTTCAAAGTATACTTTTCGTAGGATCGAAAAAAATCTTGATCTTTGGACAAAAAAGTAATGGAAAGTAAGATGCAAATTTTGGTGAAGATAAATCCATAGCAAATCCTCGTTTGGAAACAAGAAACTCTACAAATCTATCGTTCGAGTTTATCGTTATCTACATCCGAGATACGTTTCTCAATGATTCGATGCGTTGATTAAAAACAATTGGTGCGCGACGAAACGTCGAAATTAATTTTTATTCCAATACAATAAGTTTGTTTTTTTTTGCGTGGCCTAATTTTTAACGAGCGTACATCTCACACTAGCTTCGCGACTGAAAATGCAATACGGGAATACAGTCAGAAGTGATAAGAAGTATTCGTGGAGAGGTTCGAGATTTGAAATTGAGGAGTGGCACGAGAGCGTCGATGAAAGAAAAAAAATACACTGGCAGGGAAGGCGTGCGACGATTGTAGAGGGAGTCAGAGAGAGAGGGCCTGTCTCGGTTCTTGCTATCACTCGCGTTATCAGTCCGCGAACGAAAATTCAACGGGATAACGAAATGCACTTTTTATCAAGCGCGCGAGAGTTCGGGTTCGGGCAAAACGCCGCCTCTCCGACGACCGGGGTCAACGAACCTTCTCTCGTATACACACAACGGAGCCACTTCGCTCATTTCTCGCTACGGAGAGGTCTCGTTTTCTTTTGTATCTAGGTAGTATCGCGGTTTCGATGCGAGGTCGATGATTCAGAGCGTGCAACAAGAAAAACAAAAATATACAACTCTCGGTCTCGCAAGGAATTTTCATTCGATGAATGAAACGCGTCAAATTTTTGCACACAATTACAGAGAACGTCATCTCGAAAGATTCTCGATGAAAACAAATTTTTCAATTTGTTCCCTTGGAAAAGTCTTTATCGTACGGAGATAAATAAATAAATAACGAGTTGCCTGCCTCGATAAATAAGATTGATAGTTATAGGAGTTTTGTTAAACGCAACTTTGTAAGTGAAATGAAAAATGTCGTAAGAATTAATACGAGATAATTATTTTTGTGATACAGCTCGTCGTATCGCGCAAAGCCGCGAATGACCGGGCCAGTTGGTGTCGGTGCTGTTCCCGTAGTGGGTGCAGGCGGTAGTAGAAGGACGTACACCGAGGAAGAGCTGCAAGCCGCGCTGAGGGATATTCAGAGTGGCAAACTCGGGACTCGTCGAGCAGCTGTTATCTACGGAATACCGAGGAGCACTCTAAGGAACAAGGTGTACAAGCTCGCGATGGAGCGTGAACGGGACGCGACCCTCAATAGCACCCATTCACACCCCCACGAGTCCGGTGCCCAAGCCTCAACCACCACCATGACAACAGCTACAACAACAACTACAACAACTACAACAAGAACAACATCAACAACAACACCATCACCAAATACGAACCAAAACGCCTCCGCAACCACTCCGCCCTCGCAAGTGGATGAGGTAGGTTTTGGGGACGAAATGAGCGTGATTTTGAAAACGAGAAAGAAAGAATAAAGAATACAAAAAGAAGATGCAAAGAAAAAAAAAACATGAAAGAGAAAACGAGGGAACGTTGATATTTCGTTCTAAAGAGAGAAACCAAAAGAAATTGTAAATGCGAGAGAAACGAAATAACCGATGCGAAAGATTGATCGAGTACGAACATGCGAGAAAGAATTAACTATTTTTCTTTTTCAAGATTTCTTGATTCTCGCGATGTCGACTTTCCACAAAAGCTTGAACGAGTATGAACGAAATACGTGCAATGTTAAAGTAAATTCTCAAACTCCGGACGTCCTTGACAAAGTATAGAGTCTAATTTGTATAGCTTTTAAATTTGGTCTTGATAAAAGTAAAAATAGAAAGAGAGAACGAAAGAGAAAAAAAGAAAAAAGATAAGAGAGCTGTTTATCACGATGACATCCATTTGTATATTTGGTATGTGGTTTTGGTTAGGAAGAACTAAAGAAGCTTCCCCAAAACATACCTCTGGCACGGCAATCTCTCAGAGCACGTGGAGATTCCATTCTTATATTTGTAAACGTTCTTTTTCTTTTGTAATTTTTGTTCCATCATCAATGATACTTCCGTTCTTTGTTCCAATTCGTACAATCGAACAAGTTGAATATTGTGAGCGTGTGATCTACGCGTACTCGGGACGAGTTGCCGTGACGCTCTGTAGATGTCCTGTGTCTTTTGCATGGACTGTTTAACTCTTTTATCACTATTTGTAGTTTAACACTCGGCCACTTGACGTCCGCGAGGTTGCGAGACTCGAGGTAAGTTTTTTTTTGGAAAGAGCGTGTAACGTGCATTAAGAAAAATACGACACCTCGCATCAAACGGTTTTCGTTCCTCGTTTTCTTCTCTTGACATTGATTTCTTTGTTTTTTTTTTTTTTTTTTGCGAATTATATTTTCATATATTTTCTATTGTCACGTATAATCCGTGAAACCTCGCGCGTTCTTTTTATCAATGACGCAACGGTCTCGCATTTGTCTCGGATCTCGAGTTTTCCGAGGACGATTAATTTGCGAAAAGTTGGCGAGAAAAGTCGAATCGTCAAGCTTCTTTTTTCCTCGTTTTGTATTTTCTTCGAGGAGCCAACGAGCCCAGTTTTGATTTATCTTTTCAACTCGAAATTCGTGCTCTCGCAACTAGCTTTTGTTTTCACTTCGGTGCATGAATTTTGATCGAATGAAATTCGAAGGTAAGTTTCGTTTCCTTTTAGTTTGTGTTTTATTCAACACGTAGCGACGGATCGAATCGTTCGACGAACCTTTCATCTCATTACGCGTATCTTCCTGTCCACTTTTCATTCTTCGACACGTCATACGTTAAGATTCGAATGATGATTCGAGGATTTGAAAATTTTCATTATCATACAACAATTGTAACGAATTTCTATTTATACTGATTTTTAATCCAATGTCATCTCTAACGTCACTATCTCCACTGGAATGATAAATTATGTTCTACCGTGTGCGATTCACGCATGACGCTTGACATCACTCCGCATTCATCCTTGACCCGCTCAAACCAAACACAGACAATCAAAATTCTTCAAAGTCAACACGAGTTCACACGAAAGCACACAATTTCATTCGACGCGATTTCTTAATTACTACAAACAAAAACGTAGATTGACTGAAAAGATCTCGATGCAATCATGCGCAATAATCAAACGTCTTCGCGAGCTTTGTACAAACTCACACACCATTTACGTTTATGAGTAGATGACGATCGGTCGATCGGTATTCCTGTTGTAGAACATTTCTTTTATTCCCGTTTGAATATTTCTCTTCGTAAAACGTAAAGTAAACATTGATCGTCCTATCGCCATCTACAATTCCTTAAATTTTCTTCCTCGGACGATAGATGTGAAGATACCGAAAATTCGAACGAAAATAAAAGTTGTATTTTCCTCCACAGGTTGACGACAAGGATCTTTCGGGTGCCGAGGAGGAAAAAGAAGTTGAAAAAGCACTACTGAGGCCTCTACTGTCCCTGGAAGATCTCGTGAGGTTTTCCGGTCTCGAAGGAAGCGGCGATCCTTTGAGGACTCTGTTGCAACGAGGTCAAGAGACCGGTACCGAGTGGCCTGGTTTCGAGCATGCAAACATCGGGCCTTACATCCAAAAGATGCTCGCCGCTGCTGCACCGTTCAAGGGTAATTTTCACATTTTACCATAAAATCAAGAAGTCCGCATCATTTCGAATTTCATTCAACGTTTTCAAATAAACTGTCGAGAGATGCATTGTCGTTTCTAGCTCGGTTTCCATCAACGTGTATGGGGAAACGTGATCGAAACCGATTAATGGATTTGGGTCGTTTCCATCTCTCGTAACCCGTCCATTTCGCCTCGAATAACTCTCGGCTGATACACCCACGCGTTCCCGCATACATGTAGCTCGATACGCCCAAAGACCACCTCGGGCCCTCGCTACGCGTTGCGAAACTTGCGAAAGCATACAGCAGTTGCATTCTAAGACTTCGGTAATCGATAGAGAAGCCAGTGTATCGCTCGTTGCAGTTACAGCATTTCCCCCTTCCTCTCATTTTTTTCGTTGGTTCGGTCATCGTACCTTGTGACCCCCGAACAACAACAAAAAACAAGCTAAAATCAATGTTTGCGGCTTGACACGTAATCTTACTCTGGTCGAAGGAGAATTCTGGTGATTCGAGGATGTTGCGTTCATGTTTTTATTGTTTTTGTGTTGTTTCAGGCTCGGATACGCCGGATTCCAGAATACCGGAAGTAATGAGGCGCCTGATAAGCGAGGACAAGAGGCTCAACAAGGATGTGAATGGCGATCATTTGCAGCATCAGCATCATCACATGCACCACTCGCATCATCATCAGTCACCCCATCAGCAGGCTGTGCAACAATTGAGCCAACAGGCGCAGCAGCAGTTACAGTCGCAGCATCAGCACAGAGGGCCGATAACGAACGAGGATTTCAATCCGAGTATCGAGGAGGAGGCGAGCGACAGTGCACAGGGCAGAGCGATATTGAAAATTCCGTCCTACAAGCCAGCGAGTAGTACACCAGGCTCGAGCAAGAACAACGGCGAGCCAACTTCGGCCGCGTTCGCTCAGAGTTTCGCCGCGGCCTCGAGTGCCGCCGGAAGTCCCGGTCTCTTGGAACGAGCGAGTCCAGCATTCTCGGGTACGAGCAGCCCGACGAACTCCCTCGTTGGGAAAGGCGTGAGTGTAAATTTTCGCGATGTCATCGCGAAGAGCATAAGCTCCAAGTTTCAAGAGGGCCAAGCTGGCCTCGGTGGACAAGGAGGTGGTGGACTAGTTCAGAGTCCAACTGCCATGATGTCGGAGAGCAATCCCTTCAAGAGAGGCAGATACACACCGCCACAGCCCCAACAGTCGCAACAACCGAAGCCACAGTCGCAGGACAAATCGAAACAGAACGCCGGTGGCAAGGGTACGCGACCGAAGAGAGGAAAGTACAGAAATTACGACAGGGATAGCCTCGTCGAGGCTGTGAGAGCTGTGCAGAGAGGCGAGATGAGCGTGCACAGGGCCGGTAGCTTTTACGGCGTGCCACATTCCACCCTCGAGTATAAGGTCAAAGAGAGACATCTCATGAGACCTAGAAAGAGGTAAGTCCACGCTTTTCGAAGATAATAATATTTAGGAAATGAGGAACGTCAGTGTTTGATTGATCGATTAAACTCCTTTGTTTTCGTTTATAGGGACCAGAAACAGCCTGACGATAAGTCGAAAGAGTCGGCAGGTACGACGAGCTCGATGCGTTCGAGCCTCGCCGAAAAGAAGCCTCAGCTCAAGCCACAGAAGCCATTTGCCACGTCGCCGGGAATACCCGGTGGTCCGAACGGTCTCAAGATGCCACAGTATCTCGAAGGTATGGCGCCATTGCCGTTCCCTCATCCGTTCAATTTTTGGGGTCCCGCACCGTTCATGTCCGCGCCATTCATGACGGGCGCGCCAAACGTGCCGACGATGTTGCCCGAGCAGTATTTCGCGACGCAACGGATGCGCGGTCTTCAGGAACAGCAGAGAAGTGCGATAGTGCAACAGGCGCAGCGTGAACGCGACGGTATCGTCGGCGGTGATCCCGGCACATCGAACTCAAGAGGTTCGTCAATGGTTAAAACAACGAGAGAAATAGCCGAGAGTTTGTACGACGGTACGGGAGCGAACGGAAGTTTTCTCGATAATCTCATAAGATCGAGCCTCGAGACCGGTATACCGAGGGATCAAAGAGCGATGGCGGAAGCGCGAAGTAATCAACAACAGCAACAGCAACAACAACAACAGCAACAACAGCAACAGCGCGAACGCGAGAGAGATCAGCGCGAAAGGGATCATTTGCCCGAAGCGATGAGTAGCAAAGCGTTGATCGACCAATTGTGCAGAAATTCGCGACGTACGCCATTGCCGCGTATGACCCACGATAGTAGCGAGGACGAGAGTTATCGAGGTCCTTCGAGCATTAGAACGTCGCTGGCCGAGAGACCGGAAAGGGTACCCACCGTCGATCTTAGCCAATCGCCGACCGAAAGAACGAGGCCGGACGATCAGTGCAGCGATCGTTTGACGTCGCCGCCAACGCCGTTATCGATAACGAGAACCGGCAGTAGGGACGACGACACGAGAGACTCGATGAGAGTCGATCGCAGTAGCAGGGAACGGGAAATTCACAATGGCGGACAGCAGCAGCAGGACGACCGGGAGCATAGAAAGACAATCGGCAGTATGCAAACGCAACAGCTGAATCACTACCCGGAAATGCATAACCTCTACGCCGTATCAACTGATAAAAAAAGTGCCTGTGATAGTAAGCTTATAGTAGATCATTCGAGCCAGAAGACTCAGCAACAGCAGCAACAGAAAGAGCTCGCGGCTGTTAGCGGTCTCGTCGTTCAACTCCAGAGAGGCTACAACACCGGTTCGAGCAGAACGACGAACGAGCCAACGGCCCAGAACAACGCCCAGTCCAATGCGATCGGTCAACAAAATTCCGGTTCGCAGGAGCAACGCGGTACGGCTGTTCTCACGATGGAAGAATCCGTAGAGCAGTAGACACGACGATATAACGAATAGCGAAGAGGAAATTAATATTGAAACGACCGAAACGGAAGAGGATATCAAGATACTACAGCGAAAGGATTTTAGGGTTACGAATCAGGGATGAAAAGAATGAAAAGAAACAAATAACAAAACGAATAAGGTAAAGAGTCAGTATCTTCTCGTTACGGATTAAATAATATGAATTTGGGGGGGGAAAAATAATGGCTTGACACACGAGTGACAACAGGAATATATATACTACTACAAAACAAAAATAAGAAACAAAACGTTAACAGTTACAGTTGAACAGTGATCCACTTACGAGTAATGAAAAATAGAGCCCATTTATGAAAACAAAGAAGAAAAGCTAACAAAGCCCCTGCGAAAAAATTACCGTAACCTCCCGCAATGCCCTCTGCCACGCGACCCCGTAAATTACCCGACGCAATCGCGAATCATTGAAAGAAATAAAGACTGTCACGTATTTCGGAGCCTCGACGATTTCTCGCGAGTCCTCGCGTAGGACCCGCGATCGATCTTCGATTCTCGTAGGAAATTACGTCACGGCCGATCTCTCAGCCCCGGAAAGACGAACCTCTCCACGATCGTGCATCACGATCGAGGATCCATCGAATCGTATACAGCGATCAAGATCGACCCTCGATCGCGATCGGACCGCGAACTTACGCGACCTCTCTCGGAAGTCCTTCCCCGCGAACGAACGCGAATCAGCTCGCGGAACATTTTGCCATTTTGCAAAATCGACGGTGTCCTATTCGCGCGCTCGAGGATCTTTCGGTCGGTCAAAATCAAGTCGTACAAGAAAAACAAAAATAACAAGCTAACAGAAAATAAAAGAAGAAACGATGAAGCGACGATCTTGAACTTTTGTTTCTGACTGGAACGACTGGAAAATTCCTCGTTCGTCCGATCTCTCCGATCTATCCCTCGTTTACCTCCCCACGAATCGACGACTCCCCAGTCTCATCCTTACCATCACACCGATCATCCCTACGATCCCCCGACTGAGAAATACAGGAATAAGGCGAGTAACAGGATATTTAACGATACGAAGGCACGAACAAAAAGTCGCGCGTTTTCACAAGTAAAACGCGCATCAACGATCCACAATGAACCTTAATGCGATCCCAACAGTAATAATACGTCGCGACTCGGTTCTCGAGTTGATCCGTTTACGGATCGATCGAAAATGTTAAACGCACGACTATCTTTTCTCGTTCTCTCTAAGAAACGAGGAAAGCTGTTTTCGTCGTTGACTCTCGATTTTTCATACTCGCACGAGCCGACACGGCATGACTCTTTCGACCATGGCGATTGAGAGAAAAGCGTTAAAAAGATATAAAAAGATCCACGTAATGAGATATAATTGGAGACGAGATACCCACACGCGAAACACACTATTCGACACTTGACAAAATACAAAACAGACACGCATACACGCAAACAACACGATGAGACAGGAACCACACCCTGTCTATAATTCAAACAAAAAAATTAAAACAAAATAAAAACACGGGCACATAATGTTAGGGTTGACGTGAGACAGGACGACGTCTCTCGTTAACGCGAGGAAGGAGGAAACAAACGAAACAAAAAATAAAACAGGAAACGATAAAATAGGTATCGAAACAAAACTCTACACGCATTTACACGATTATTACAAATTAAACAAATACAGAACCAATCGACACTTGACAAAACGGTTATTTATACTATAAAATACATAATTATGATGACACACGAGAATTTAACATTTAAAAAAAACAACAACAACAACAACAAACAACATTTTAAAAAAACGCGCGCGCACCAAGAACCCACACCCGCACACACTCACTCATTGATACACTAAATAAATGATTTTGAAGAAAAACAAAGCGATTTAAACAAAAGTAATAATAATAATAAAATAACAAAAAAAAACATATATTATATATCTTTGAACGGTGACACCCACGAGAAGACACGAAGGAGAGATCGAGATTAGAAATAGAGAGAAGAGGGAAGAAGCGATGACGAGTGAGAGAGTGACATGGTGGAAGGGAGAGGTAGCAAAGAGTTTTACGAGAGACGGTCTCACCGGTATACTATTAAAAATGAAAACAACAAAAAAATACAAAATAAACAGACAAAAGCAAAAACAAAACAAAGAAAAACATTAAAAATGATACGAATGGCGGGCGAAAAGAAAACAAACAAAAAAAAACATTGAAACACAACGTATTTTTTTCCTCTATCAGTGTAAAACTAAAACCTAAAATATACTTACCTACTATTAACATTACTTAACTATTAAGAAGGTGACATAATTATATAAGAATAATATATTATATATATATATACATATATTTTTGGTCATTACGAAGTATGCGACGAGGTTATTACAAAAATGAAGGGAGCCAAGACTTTTGTTGGCGTGCGCGATATAGAAGAAGAAGAAGAAAAAGAAGAAGAAGAAGAAGAAGAAGAAGAAAATAATGAAAACAAAATAACGAACGAGAGAAATAGAAGTGTGAACGAGTGTAACGGCGTAATAAGAAGAGAAATAAAAAAAAAATGGTAACGAGTACGACGATTAGGCAAAAGAGTGAGAATCTGTAGAGAGGCGTTTTCACACAAGGCGACAATATTCTCTGAAATCTCAGTTCTTTCTGCCGGATAATATAGCTAATGCCTGGACTGGCTGAAATTTACAACAACAAAAAATGAAGAGATTCCTTTAAACTTTTTCGATCCGTTAGTCCCGATTGGCGACCGCAATTATCATTATCCTTTCTTTTTTTTCTTTTCACTTTATCTTCAGAGAAATCATTTTATACGACGGTTCAGTTTCGCGATAGCGCAAAGCCTCGAGAACTCGTGACTCTGCGTTCTCGCGCTGCTGTTATACGTTAGAAATCTTCTTTTTTTTTACAATCGGTGATAAAAAAGTTTGCAGAGATACAAAGATAAATGGAAGCGGGAATAGAAACGAAATGAAAAAAAACAAAAAAAGTAAACGAACGATTTGGACGAAAAAGAAAAAAGAACGTAAATTGCGAGTGCAAGGGAATAAACAAAAAGAAAACGACGATTTCTTAAACGTTATAATTCGACTTTTTGATACAAGATGAAAATTTTCTACCACTTGAGCGGTAGCTTAGCGTTCTTCGATGGACCGTAGCGAAACAAAATCCTTCTTTATATCGACGTGGCTCGCGACAGGGCGACTTTAAATAGCGAAACATTAAAAATGTAACAAAATCAAAATGAAATGAGAAAAAAAAGAACAAAACAAAAAAAAGCACACACACCAAAAACAAATATGAAAAAGGGGGAAATTATCGTGCGCGATGTAAAATTTGTCAGGTATCGGTCGGCTTGAGCAAAAATAAAAACCATAACAAAAAAAAAACACAAAAAGCAGAAAACAAAAAGAAAGAAAGAAAACGTTGACTTCGTCTTGTGTCGACGAGCGATGAACTCGAAGTAGATCTAATTAGGTGAAATTTCGTTGATCGTTAATTATTATTATTATTATATGAAAAAAAAAAAACAAATTTCGACATGTTGACACAAGATACGCCGGACCAATTGAAAAATTTATGAGAATCAAAGGGCGAGAGTTGATAGTGAAACTAAAGAAACAATTTCGTTACGTGCGCGAGCGAAAACAAAAAGAAGGGAAGGAAATTTAAAAAAAAACGAAGTACTTATACGCTGTCCTAGATAACCGCAGAAGATGAAAAAAGCAAAGAAAAAAAACCATTCCCACCCTTCGTGAAAAAAAGAACCCTTGACCATCACCCAAATTCGTCCCTATCCAAATTTCCTATATTTAGACGCGCGTTCGACATAGTCGCGAAGCATCACTTACACGTAATACACACACAAACACACACACACACAGACACACACACATAAACGTACGAGGGAAATTATGATGGAAAACGACGCGAATAAAAAGTACACACGAGAATATAAATTAAAGTGAAATAGAAAAAAAGCAAAAAAAAAATGTGTGTGGGAAAGAATGAAACGTGACGAAGCAAAAACAAAAAGACAGTGCGACAAAAAGCTGTCGTCGATAATCCGTTGGACCAAAATTAATGCGAGGATCGACAAGGGCGAAAAG
Organism: Tryphoninae sp. B BG-2022a; assembly: GCA_030523005.1. Classification (NCBI taxonomy): domain Eukaryota; kingdom Metazoa; phylum Arthropoda; class Insecta; order Hymenoptera; family Ichneumonidae; species Tryphoninae sp. B BG-2022a. The sequence continues at coordinate 13,105 of JAPYZU010001942.1, forward strand.
TCGCGCGGGATCGATACTATTTCGGATGTGAATTTATCTTCCGGGTCCCACACCACCTCTTTCGGAAATACTTTCGAAAACGTAGACCAAAAAGAAACGTGACAAAAGAAACTTTTGAAAACGATAAAAAAAAAAAAGAAAAAGAAACGAAAAGGAAACAAAAATTTTTAAATGGAGGAATTTAGGACGCGAATTTGACGAAGCGTTTTGACCGAACGACGTGAGAAGCAGCAAGACCGTTTTTGTTTTTTACACGCTGTAGTAAAAACAGAGAAACGAAGAGAAATATCGTGAAATAATAAACAGGAGTCGATGGATTTTGGACGATGATTAAAGAGAACGAACAAAAAATGAAAAAATATTTAAAAAAAAACAACAACAACAACAACAACAACAAAAACAAGAAACGTTATTGCAGACAAAAATTGCGGATGCTGATTCAATGCACGCGGCACCCATCACGACTCTTATACGACTGAAAACTCTAGGCTGTACATAAAAACGTAAGGCATGTATATGTTCGATGTTGAAAAAAAAAACTCTTAAAAAAAAGTAAACAATAAATCTCCTTAATTAACGGGACAAAAAAAATTCTATAATACGAAAAACTACAGTCGCATATTAAGCAAGGCTAAATCTATCTCGGTGTTTTGGAACTAAACTAAAATTTACGATATTTAAATGGGAACGAGGCAGGGGAAAAAATGCAAATTATTATCGAGTGTAAACATTTAAGGTCTCTTCGTAGGGTTAAATCGCAAGAAAAAAAAAATTAAGAAAAAAGAAAAAACATTAACACGGCAAAGGAGGATGCACTAATCATGATTGTGTGTAAACGTAAATTTAATGAGAGAAACAAGAGAAGAAAAAAAACAGGAAACGAACAAACAAACAAGTAAAATCTGACACAAAGCAAACATAAAGCGAAAACTCACTATAACATTGAAGAAAAAGAAAAAGAAACAACCATTGTCCTCAGATGAAAAATCAATCAGTGAAACCCAACGCCCGCTTCGTACGAACGCTATTCATTGCAACAAAAAAATAAAACAATTAAACAAATTCAACCTAACATCAAAATGTATAAAAGAAACAAAAAACTCAAACCCTGTTTAATGAAAACGCGAAAATTCACAAATCGTGGCCCGGTCCAGCCCTTAAAGAAAACAAAAACATTTCATCTTTCGATCTCTTAACGACAAATTAATTAGATAAATAATAATAATCCTTCACCCACTCGCCTCACTTCCATCCTCTGTCCTAAATACATTCGAACCCACCGTTTGAAAGAAAAAGATGCTAACAAAGAAAAAAACAAAAAAAAAATAACAAGGAGTAAACGCCCAAGTCCAACTTTTAAACTGAGAAACAAATTTATCGTTAGATGTGAAATCTATATTATTGTACGAACGGATACATTGCTAATTATGATTGTCGTTGTTCATTATTTTTGCGAATTCCATTGCGACGGTACAGTTTTGGTAGGTAGATATCAAACGAGACGTCGGATTTTTGGATGGTCGACGTGTCTTCGGGAATAATCGCGTTTTATTAGAAAAGAAAAAAAAACAAGAGACAAAAATTATAGTTATAGTAACACCTGAAGTAGCGATTCGATCGTCCTGCGTCTCTCTCGCTCCGTTAAATCTTGTTCTTAAAAAAAAGCAAAGAAACAAAAAAAAACAGTAATTAAATTTTAACTATCGGTGTCTATCGCGAAAAAATTAAAACGTTCTGAAATTTAGAGCAATTCCTTTCGATTCGTAATAATTGTAACAATTTATTTTCATATATCGATGAAAAGAAGAAATGAGCGAGGGGATCTCAGTTGTCGCGAGAATGGTGTATCAAATTCGAGAAAACGTCTGCTCGCAGAATGGAGAATGAAAATGAAAAAAAAAAGAAGAAAAAGAAAAAAGTATTAAAATCGTTCGCTCGTCAACGTATGTGAAATTCGTAAATTAAAAGATGAAAAACAAAACAAACAAACAAACGAGATTGACCAAAAATAAAATGACAAGAAAGATCCAATCGATAACTCGAGGTGCTACTAATCGAGGGAACAATATGTATTTCCTGGAAGAAGAAGAAAAAAGAAAGACACAAATAAAATGAAAAATTATCATTGATACGCGACACGCGCTAAGAATTCGAGGATTTTCGATGAAACTTTTTTTCGAACGATAAATCAACGAGTTCTCGATATCCTGTTGTTAAGATAACGAAAACAAACAAAAACAAAAAAAAAATGAATAAGAAAAAAATAACGTTCCAAGTTTTTTATTTTTCTCTCAAATTTCTTTGATAACAATTTCGATTCGTTCGTTTCGGTCGAGCGTGGTCTCTCCCCGAGTCGCGAACGACACGCCAACTATCCGGCGCGACGAATAAGTTGACGAGAAAAGGGCAAATTTTTAAGATTAAATGAAGATATATTATATTAAAATATCTGTGATGTAAAAAAAAAATAACAAAATTTTGATGTATATTTTTCACAAACATATTGTAACCAGCTAGTGTATATGTATAAGGTTACCGATTACTATAATGTATAATTAACATACAAAACAAACAAAAAAAAGATGAGGAAGAGAAGAAAGAGAGAGAGAGAGAGAGAGAGAGAGAGAGAGCGAGAGAGAAAGAAAGAAAAAGAGAGAAAAAAACAAGAAAACGTGCGACAGTGAGACAAAATAATTAAACGATTGCGAGGTCCACACAAACGCGGTGGTCGAACGGGACCAAGATGGCGGCAAGTTAACCGGAATATCGGCACCGAAGATTCCCGTATTTATTATATTATACATATTTAACAAAAAGTGACAACAAAAATATCGTATACGAGAAATTCTCTTAAAGTTCCATTTCGATAAGTCTCATCGGTAGCGATGATTTAAAAAAAAAAAGAAAAAGTAAAACAAATCGTCTTTACGTCTCGAATGTCTTGAAGTATAAAAAATTTAAGGTTGACAAAAGGAAACAAAAAAAAACAAGATGCTTTTTTTAAAGCTCGGTTTTAGGCGGAGGTCGGGGGTTTTTTTTGGAAAATAACGGGAAGTTTTCGTCCGATTGGCTCTGAAACGGCTCAATGTCAGCTACCTCATAATAACGACAAGTTCGGCAAGTTCATAGCATCAAGTCCGTTTTCACGAATCCGACGGATAATTCCAAAGCGAAGATCTCCAAACTCGAATTGTTTACAAAAGAAAAGCACCGTTCGTTCTCCAAAATCAATTGAAATTTCACTTTACAAAAAAATAAATTGTTCCAACCAAACACTCAATAAAAAAACAATCCACTCTCAAATTACAACGGTTTTCGATCACAAGAAAAAAAAACAACAAAAAATGGAAAAATTCGTTATACTTTGGATCATCCGTTGTGAGATTCGGACACTCGCGTTTATGAGGATAACGGGAGGGGGTGGGGAGGGGGGCGTGGGGGAATGGTCTAAGCAGTTCCAAATTGTGCCTAAGTTTTGAAGTTACGTTTTTGTACGACTCAAGCGCAGTTAACTAACGATATTTGTAAACGCAAAAACAAAACAACAAAAAACAAAAAACAAAAAAAAGAAGTAACGATGAAAATAACGTTCAGTTCCAACGACGATACTAATGGAGTTAAAACTAATAAGCGTGAGGTTAGAGTTAAAGACAAAAGGGTGAAAATATAAAGTGAAACGATTCGAGAGTTAGGAAACGAAGGAGAATAATAAAAATAAAAAGAATACCTCCTGCGTCTCAGGGCCACACCGGCCGCCATCTTGAGTTCCAAAATTACGTTCCGTTTTGTCGAATAAGTGCAATTAGGTACACAGAGATAAAAGAAGAAGAAAAAAAGAATAATACACTCACATACGCAGACACACTGACACAATTGAACGAGAGATTAAAGAGGAAAAATCGTAGCCGACGATTGGATATACACTTTGCGTCGTAGTTGATTGTAACGAAGGAGCGGTTAATTAAAACAACAACAACAACAACAACAAGAGTGAGAGGGGGAGGGGAATAAACTGTTACACGCTAGGTTACCGTTTAAATAACAAAACAAAAATTCTATTTTCAATTCACGCATTCTCGCAATGTTGGGATTTTCGTGATCAACGAAGTGCTGGCCTGTCGTCCATAGACACATTCACACACGTACACACTTAACTCTGAGATGGACAAATAATAGCTCGATTAATTCAAGCCCCGACGGATTTTCATTTATTTTGTGTTTGTTTTTTTTTTTTTTTTTGGAGAGATTCAGTCGCAACCCTCGCGTTGTAAAAACGATCGAACGACTTTCGAATTTTTGTAAACGTCGAACCAAAATGTAAAACTCGATCGTTCCATTCGTTATGTAAAATATAATTTGAGATTGAAGAGCGAAGTTTGATGTTCGATGATGAAAAAATAAGGAAACATTTGAAGTTGAATTAAAAAAAAAAAAGAACTTGCTCGAATGAGAAAAATTTCATTGAAAAAACAAAATTATGTTTGTTTTTGTTAAATCGAAAGGTTTGATCGCACGTGGAGGGTTGCTGGAGCGAGTACGGATTAACGGGCTGAGGGATTTCCAACGCGTGTCTCCGTCTCGGGCGTAGTCCTGGTACCTTCCAATTGGCTTTAATTCGTACTCTAAGTTCTCTAGTCATGCAATGACTCTAAAAGGCGCAACTCGCTCGAACACGTATACGCTGTGACGGCCGAGACCGATCGTGAATCACGACGTTGGAAAGAAAAAATCCCCAAAAGCATTTTTGATTTGAAAAATGGGAAACATATTTTTTAAAAAATCCGTCTTGCGAAACTCCCAATTATTTCCACACTCGTCGTCGGGGCACGTTAATCGGGAGGGATTTTGACCGCGAGAATGACAACACGGGGAAGTCATCGGCGATCATCCCGAACCACCGAAAATTGCTTAACAAAAAAATAACAAAAAATAAAAAAAAACACTAAAAATCATCAAAAATTAACATTTTTTTTTACAGTTTCGTCGTAAATTTGGAATTTATTTTTAACTTCGTTGTGATCTCACGATCTTCGTCGGAATTGAGACAAACATTCCTAACTGTCGATTTAAAGATAAAATTATATTTGGATGTTTTTTTGTTTGTACTTTCTTGTTTCCTTTTTTATTATTATCGCAGCTCGGTGCAAGGGATGAGCTCGAGTGGCCAAGCCTAGTTTGAGTAAAAGTAGTAATTAGGTGTTAAATAGACGAATGAAATGAACATAAATGAAAAAAAAAATGAAAGAAATAGCGCTGTGGTACTACGTCGCTAGCACTCGATAGTATCGTGGCGTGGCGCTTTAGTTGTTTGTATATCGTGTTTTTCTATACTGTCAAGCACTCCGTGTCCGCTTAGCCTCGTCGCGATTAAATCGTACAATAAAATAAATACCGATCGTCCGAGAAGTTTTAACCGCACGACGAGACGAGAGAAACAAAAATGCAAAAACAGCAAGACAAAAAAAGAAAACAAAGGAAAATAAGAGGAAGATGAAAGAAGCGTTGCCATATTTTATACATTTTATTGACATTCGCGTATACTATTACGATAATTAAAAATGGACCAAGGAATTCTGTACCTTCTATCCCGTAGCGAAAAAAAAAAAAAAAACAAAAAAACAAAGAGAAAACAAAATATTACATTTACGAAATAATCGATTGACTGTACAAAAGAAAAAAGAAGAAAAGAAAAGACAATTTTAGCCGCAAAGCATGAAAACAAAAATTCAATACATTCCAATATAACTTTTTTCCATTTTTGTTCGCAATTTGGTTTTCGCTTTTCGAGACCACGCGGTATTGAAATATATTGAACTATTTTCCACGAAGTACGAGAGACAATGGAGGAAAAATCGACTATTAAAATATCGAATCATTCCACGTATTTTATTTTTATTTGTATCAATTGTTTTAACTTTTCTTTTACTTTTTAGAAAAAGTTAATACACCTCGTCACTTCTGCGGACGTTCGAGATCTCGTGACTCTCGTCGAGGCTAGGCCCACCTCCCCACATTACAAAGATTGATAACTTTTAAACCGCTCGAAGGAACGTAAACTAGAAATGAAAAGAGAGAAACTATCCTAACGAACGAAATACAAAACAAAC